>JARVJO010000024.1:11642120-11656178 GCA_031762555.1 Cynodonichthys magdalenae
CACACTCTTGGCATTCTCTTGATGAGCTTCAAGAGGTAGTCACCTGAAATGGTTTTCACGTCACAGGTGTGCCCTGTCAGGTTTAATGACTGGGATTTCTTGTCTTATAAATGGGGTTGGGACCATCAGTTGTGTTGTGTAGAAGTCAGGTGGATACACAGCTGATAGTCCTATAGACTGTTAGAATTTACATGCATTAGCTTAGCGCTAATGTGGAAGCTAACGGGCTAAACTTAGGTTCTCTAATCCATGAAGCAGCTCTGTTTTCCTACATCCACATTTTCAGTTGCAGGCTGGGTCATTTCTAAATTCTCCTGTCTGTCAAGGTGCTCTGGTTTCATTTAAAAGGGCTGATCATCAGATAATGTCCAAGATCAACCTTAAGGGTGGATAAGAGCTCACACAGCCTCGCGCCTGAAAAATCTAGTGAACGTCGTCATTTATCCAGTATACTTTGTGATATTAATAAAATGGTGCTGTCCATGACACAATGTATACATTTTCTAATTCATAAAAACTAAACAGCCTACAGAATGTTTACAGTCTTTGTTTTACAGGTTAGGTTACCAAATTCTATAAGTAATTGTGGATCCCTTTCAACAAAAATGCAAATATTAATCACATAAGGGTCATGCATTTGCACATATCTCACTTATAGATGATAGCTTTGCAAAGAAAAGAAACAAAACATTTGACAATGATTGGGTGAGCAATAAAAAGGGGTAAATCACTGAGCGAAAAGCGAGAAATTAGGATGCTGAAAGAGACCAGAGGAAAGGACAGTTTGAAGCCAGAACAAGAGAAGAAGTAGAGCAAAGAGGGAGCGATGGAGAGAAGGACCCTGTGAATGAAACCCAAATGGCTGCTAAAAATCATTAATCTTGTGGGGATCTGTGTCAGCGAACGGCGGCGACACAAAGAGCTCTCGGAGCAGCAAGGAGAGCAGCTCAGTGACCCGAACCCAATTGGCTGAGAAAGGCCCACCAGGCTTTAATAGACTTTTGCTGATCCGACACTTGTTTGCTGGGAGCCACAAAGAGGCGATTGCAGGGGCTGACAGAGGCCTGCAGGCCCGGGGCTCCCCTCCTGGCCCATGATAAATGACCCAGGGTGGGTAGGGCCAGGGCCAGGTCCAGAGGAGAAGGGTGAGGGAGCTAAGAGGCAAGGAGGTCATTGAGAAAGAAGAGTGGACAGAGAAGGAGAGAGAAGAAAGAAGGAGTCAAGAGAAGGAGCTGCATCTTTAGATGGATGGTGAATAACAACAACAGGATTGGGTGTCACGGCACTGATGGAGGGGTGAGGACAGTAGATGAAGAGAAATTTAATGAAAAAAAAAAGACTTGGTCCTTCAGATCAGTTCAAACACCTAAACACTGCCAATAAACTAAGGTCACAAGTGGACAACCAGAGCATCAAATCATAAACATTAATGCTTCACACATTTGACTGGAGGGTAAGGAAATCTCAGAAATCACAACAAACCATCTGAAATCTATCAATGTGCGAAGTCATGAAAACCGATCAAATAGTGAGAAACCAAATCTGCACAATTTGTTGCTTATTTAAGTTAACACGTTGTTAACTAAGACATTTGTCTGCAAAATTTAGAAAAGGCATTTGTTTACTATGAAAATAGTCACAAAAATAGATCAACAACTTCCATGGAAGAGCCCTTAGGGATCGAGAAGTCCAGCAGTTTTGCTGTAGTACATAATTATGCTCAGATTTGTTTAGTATCCTGATAGGCATATTCAGCAAAGTGTTTTGTTTACATTGAGAGTGGATCCAACTTTTAGAATTGCATTTTAATATACAGTATAAATGGAAAACTAATGGAGGAAACTATCAAATTTTGTATAAATTACTTGCTTCATCACGATACAATATATGAATTTATTTGGATACAACGTTTGTTGATTTCACAATGTCTGTCAAGATACGATTTCGATATAGTTCACTTCAAAAGTTTGCAATTGATGTGATGCAATAAAGGATTGTGTTAGATGGGTAGGATGTATGATGACAATATGGATTGATGTTTCAGTTTTGCCTTAATGTATTTGAATCATTAATCATTTAATCAATATAGCAATGTGGATCACTTTATTGTCACACCCTTACTTTTGAAATGCATCATTTGTAAAGTTAAGGGTAACTTTTTTGTTGGATTTTTTTTGTTTGGAATGATTACTTTTAAAATGCTTTTATTACTTTAACCCTAATAATCTATTGTTGCTGTACACTAAATGGCACATATTATCCAGAATATTAAATGAAGATTTGGTTTAAAATGTCCCAGACAATCTGCAGGACGATTCCATTCAGTGCTGTTAGAGATTTGTGTCAAAAATACAAGAGAGACAAATCATTTTTATGAACAACACAGGACAAACTGTATTTAGTTAAGCAATGAGTAAAAATATCTCTAATTATGTTTTCAGTACATTATAAGTTTCTTCAGAACTAAAGTAGCCGGTTGTTGGCGCAGAAAACACAGATGTAAACTGTCGGTTACGAGCCGAGAGTTCAGTCTTTAATTATGTCATGCCTGCACTCTGATATCTGGCTCTTGTGGTGTCGCCTACATTCTGTGGCCACACTGCCACCAGTTTATGATCAAATCTAATATCATTCCCAAGCCTCAGCAAAGAGCCAGCTGGAATGATGCCAAGCCTGTCGTACATATAGCATTGCAATTTACATTAATGAAATGACCACAGCAAAAGGCAGATTTACTGTCTTTTTTTCTCTCCTTTCTTCTTCTTCTAATCTGGCATTAAGCCAGTACAGTGCACTGTGACGTTTATTTGTTGTTTTATTTACTGCATGTCAATCAGGGACATCTAATCTCAGGAAAGGCCTACAATTATACTTTGGCCTCTCAATAAGGTTTTTGTATCTTTGATCATGTCATTTTTAAGAAAACAAGGCTGGAGTTGCAGAAGCTGGAGCAGTTTGCAGGGGCTAAAAATACTGCTCATTACTGATGAGAAAGAGTTCAGTTGTGAACAGATTGGCCACGAGGGGCGCTCTATCACAAGAAATACAACCCAATTTCGTCTGTAAATACGTTTACCTTTTCATATACTGAGGGGTGAAACTGCCGGGAAAAAAATCCAGACGAAATCTGTGAATGAAAAAAAAAAACATGAAAGGTGAAATTTAAAAACAGATGTTTTTTAAATTCACTGTGATAAGATTTTTTTGGCACTTTTATAGCCTCTCGTTTTTCCAGAAAATAAAAAAAAAATCCAATAAGTCAATACATGACGATGATGTTTGGCCTTCATCAGAGGTTAGCCTGTTTCTAAAAGACTGAATAAAACATGATTTTAAAGAGATAATCGATCAATGTAAAGTAAGTAAGAATCGCAGAGGAACGAAACTTTATAATAAAATAAATTGTAGTTAATCCGGAAACGTTCAGACCGCGTAAAATGCATTAATATAAGCAGCTAAGTTTTTAATCAACTTTAAACATGAATAGATGCATTAATGTCGCACATAATTGTTTTATGCGTGAACAAGTTCTTTGACTGACTTCATTTAAATTATATGAGCAGAACAAACAGCTTGTGGTTCTCCGAACAGTAAAAGTAAGTGAGTAAGTAATAATAATAATAATAATAACAATAATAATAATAATAATGCTATAAAGTTGCAGAAACACTTGTCCTCTTCAAACACATAGCAATGGTGCAGAAAGTTGTGAAGGAGCGCGTCGGCTCTGCGCATCTCTCCTGTCCCTCCTGCGTCAAAGCGCATCAGCACCTCTAGATGATTCGTCTCTCCCGCCGGCTGCACCACCCGGCTCGGTTCGGTACCACTTCCAGGAGACATTAATCATTCCTCTTAAATGAAACGCAAATAAAAGCAGCTCAAGAAATGAGAGACTGGTTGTAAAAAGCTGAGGAAAAATGAAAAAAATAAATTAAAAAGAAGTGTAGATCCATTCTATCCTCGCGGCGCACAAGTCCTGAGACAGAGTCCGTGAATGTGTGGAGGTGAGGGGGGGGGGAGTCCACACCGAGCTGGGGCCTCCGCTTGTGACAGCAGCGGGCCCGGGTGCAGGTGGGAGCTGTGAGCCGGAGCTCCGCAGCCTCCGTGCGTCAACTGTTAAATGTAACATTTTTAAGGTGATTTTATTTCTGTTATTCATTCCTAAAATCCGTAGGATGGCACTTTCATCAGGGGGCCAAACAAGCAAGCATCAACACTTTTTTTTCTCGCTGTCCATAAGCAAGCGGATCACTTAATAGATCATTAACCACCGATATGCTGCTGACATGGACGCTTTTGTTTTTACGTCTCGTCTCTCCATTACAGCTCCTGATTACCGAGCAGGGAGTGGAGGAGGTGGAGGGGGGAGCTGGAGCCGCAGGCAGGCCCGCCTGGATCCATCAGACGGTGGACTCGGGTTATATTGGAGAGCACTAAAAAAGAGGGGCTGCCGCCGGGTCGGCCTCGCAGGGAGAGAGGGGCAGCACGGCACGGCGCGACTTGCTCCGCTTGGAGCGCAGAACTGAGAGGCGCGCCTGGAGGTGCAGAGAATTAGAAGGCTTTTTATACTGAAAATGAAGAAAATGAAAAAGATGCTTTATTTTTATTATGTAATTCATGCAGTCTGATAGTAAAAGATGAAAAGCAGCAAATAAAAAATTAAAATAGAAAAGAGGCCTTTATTTAATATAACAGAAAATAAATTATCTGAACTCATTAACACAACTCAAAATCGCTTTAATTCGTCTTGAATCAAATAAACCTATTACACTGAAAATGTAGACCAACAACAACAATAACAATAATAATGATTATTATTATTTTTATATTAATAATAATAATAACTATATTTACAAATGTCTCTCCTATAGTATTGTATGTTTTTTATCATGTAACACAGCATAATTAAGTTTATCAGACACTCCTTCCATCTCAGAGTTACATTGGTGAGTTGCACAAACTCCAAAAACAAACACATAAAGTGAATCACACCCAGACTCACTATGGACCCCGGCTCATCCACGGCCACGCGCGCGTCAAACTGATTAAGAATTTAAAGCAAACAAATGAGCCCTTCATTATCGGATCTCCATCTTTGGCAGCCTCCTCTTTCTCCATCCTCCCGGATCGATACGCTCCGGCCGCTGCTGCACGTGCTCAGCTGTGAATATGGGCTGGGAAGGAAATTATCATCTGATCGATCCTTCAAATTGGCTCATTTATACGAACAGTATATTTTAGCGGGGATGGAGGGGCTTTTTCCACACCCTCTTTCTTTTTTCTTTCTTTCTTTCTTTCTTTCTTTCTTTCTTTCTTTCTTTCTTTCTTTCTTTCTTTCTTTCTTTCTTTCTTTCTGTTTTTTTTCCTTTTTTAAATGTACTTTGTTTCTTTAAAAGCAGATCTCTTTGGCCAAACTACCTGTTAAACCAAAAACAAAAGAGAATAAACACGTCACTCTGCTGTTTCCCTTGATCACAAGTGACTGAGATGAATTGTTGCCAGTAATTATAGCGGAATGTGACCTTCAAGAAGGAGCAGTTAGCGCAGGGAGGAAAACACGAGCGCAAAACAAGAAACCCGCATCATCACCATCAGCTCCACAGCTCGGTCGGTGTGCGCGTGTTGCCCACGCAGGGGCAGCCTTGAGCCTGTTTTTGCTCTCTGGTATGAGGTGAGGGGGGAGTTCAGTGTGGAACACGGTGTCAGCCGAAAGAAGCCTGTTTCTGAGAATCCTGCAGCAACTGTACAGTCTGAAGAAGTTTTAATAAAAGAAGAAATTCATTTAATTACGTTTAATGGGTTAAATAAAAGCTACATCCGTGAGCACTTTGAGACTCCTCATCATGGACTAACAGGCTTTCGTATTTATTATCTAAATATGGAATATGTGTCGTAAGACCTGTTATTATACAATTTTGTCTTTGCAAATAAATAAATCAAAAGCAGAGTGTTAAAGAAAGGGGTTTTCATACCGTGTAAAACTGCGGGTAGATCAAACTTCACCTGAATGACTACATATGAAGATAAAGTCGTGCGTAAAAGTTAATTAAGGAAAATGTTTGTTTCTAAAAACATTAACTAAAAAGATATATACATAAATCAGTATTTTGTTGTAATAGTTTGTATAAATACGACAATGACAATTGTAACCAGAACAGGAGGGGGGAAGACAGTCCAAACATTTGAATTCATCAATCAGACACTTCATTCAGCTTCCTGCACTGAAGTCTGTAACTCTGGATTTCACTAAGATCCAAATCTTGAGCAAGAGCAGCGCTTCACAGACTCCACAAACTGAAGGCATCTCTCTTTCTCTTTCTTTCATTCTTTCTTTCTTTCTTTCTTTCTTTCTTTCTTTCTTTCTTTCTTTCTTTCTTTCTTTCTTTCTTTCTTTCTTTCTTTCCCACCTCCTTCCTCCCACCCTTCGCTTTTAGGGAAGTCGGTCAGCTGACTGTCTCTGGATGTCAAGACCAAATTGGTAGCCCTCCTCTCCTCTTCTTCCTCCTTCTCTTCCTCCGTTTGAGCCCACAGTCCCGCTCCCATTGGATCGGCTGCGCGTCTCTGGCCCAGCCTTCCTCTGCAACGTCACACGCGCGCTATAATAATAAAAGCCCCGGCTGGCTCCGAGCGCAGTCTGCTGGATACCAGAGAGAGAAGAGAGTGAGAGAGAAGCGAGCCTTTAAATCTCTGCGGTGCAGAGCTGGAAAAGCTCCTTCTCAGCGGAAAAAAGGGGAAAACAGCAACAACAAACGCCTTGTTGATTTTTCCTTCTTTTTTGGTGCCTTTTATTTTCCTGGAGAAACAAAAAGGGGGACTTACAACCAAGACGTTGCAACGTGGACTGGTGTCTGTCTCAGCGAGCAAACGGGGTATTGCTTGATTTTTTTGTTATTTATGCTGATTATTTGTGACTACTCTTCTGCTGGAAGGACTGAGGTTATATTTCTTCTTTTTTTGCACTGAGGCGCACTGCTTTCTACCTCCTGCCTGACTGGTCTTTGACAGATTATTCCAGCAGAAGTAGGCTAAATGACGCAAACACTGAGCTGAGCTGAAAGTTTTTCCTCAACAACTTTTTTTCTTCCCCCCTCCCTCCTATCAAACCGTGTTTCATGCTACAGCAAGTCAGCGCAGAGCGGTGGAGGAGCCAAAAGAACTATTGCATGAAACAAGGAAGGAGAGAAGAGACTCTGATTAATAAGTCTGTTTTTGCGACGCTCGCCAGTACCTTTGCGTATTTGCAGAAGAGTCGCGACCCCAGCATGAGTGCGGAGCTGAGCATGGGCTCGGAGCTGCCTAGCAGCCCCCTGGCTCTGGAATATGTCAACGACTTTGACCTGATGAAGTTCGACGTGAAGAAGGAGGGCCTGGCGGGCTTTGATCGCAGCGGGGTGCGCCAGTGTACCCGTCTCCAACCGCAGGGCTCCGTGTCCTCCACACCCATCAGCACGCCCTGCAGCTCGGTGCCCTCCTCGCCCAGCTTCAGCCCCACAGAACAGAAGCACCACCTCGAGGAGCTGTACTGGATGCCGAACAGCGGGTACCACCAGCAGATGGACCCGCAGACGCTGAATCTGACCCCAGAGGACGCGGTGGAGGCCCTGATAGGAGCCACGGCGCACGGCCACCCTCAACCCCCGCACGTCCAGCAGCAGCTGCAGCAGCAGCAGGGCGCCTTCGAGGGCTACAGGGGCCCGCACCACCACCACCACAGCCACCACGGCCACAGCCAGCAGCACCACCACCCGTACGCGGGGGGCATCCCGCACCACGCCGAGGAGCTGTCAGGGCATCCGGGCGCGCACAGCCACCCGCACAGCCAGCACCACCATCACCACAGCCAGGACCCCGACAGCCCGTCGCCGGTCTCCCCAGAGTCCCTCCATCACCACCGCCACCACCATCACCACCACCCGCACGGACACCTGAGCCAGACGGCGGGGCACCACGGCGCGGGGGGCGGTGGGCTGAACGTGGAGGACCGCTTCTCCGACGACCAGCTGGTGTCCATGTCGGTGCGGGAGCTCAACAGACACCTGCGGGGCTTCACCAAGGACGAGGTCATCCGCCTCAAGCAGAAGAGAAGAACCCTGAAGAACCGGGGCTACGCGCAGTCGTGCAGGTTCAAGCGCGTGCAGCAGAAGCACGTGCTGGAGAACGAGAAGACGCAGCTGATGAACCAGGTGGAGCAGCTGAAGGCGGAGATCAGCCGGCTGGCGAGGGAGAGGGACGCCTACAAACTCAAGTGCGAGAAGCTGACGGGCTCGGGGGCCAGCAACGGCTTCCGCGAGGCCGGTTCGACCAGCGACAACCCGTCATCCCCGGAGTTCTTCATGTGAGTTGTCTCAGCCTTCACAACGAACTCCCCATCACTCCTCCCATAAACTGATCCTTTCTCCACAACTGACTGATTTCACCGATGAACAGATGGTAATAACCCCCTCCTCCCACACTGTTTGATTAAATAATAGAACAAAAAAGTTATATTCATAATAAAAGAATAATCCATCAGATAATAGACTCATATATAATCATCTCTACATCAGCAACAGAGTAGAGTCTGAGCAGCATCTTTGTAGATTAGCTGATGGCAGTTAAAAGACTTTTTTTTCTATCCCTCTTCTTTATAATGAAAAAGGAGGCTCGGATGATGGAACTTTCCCCCCACACCTCCTCTCTGAAGACTACAGCTTTTAAACAATCTGTAAATCAGTTTTTGGGGTTTTTGTGCAGCAAAAATAATAATAATAAATAATAATAATAATAATAATCATGACCAACAACAAGCAGGCCTGGCCTCACGTTCGACAAGTGGGCCCGCAGAAACAAAAGTGACTCCACTTTTTTATGCAAATTCAACTCCTGTCTAAACCTTGTTGGGAGGGAAGGAGGGGGTTGGGGAATAGGAGGGAATGGGGGACATTTTATGCAACATCTCATTGATTTATTGCCTGCTTGGTTATATTCGATATATAAATATATATATGTAGAAATAAACAAAAAACTAATAAAAAAAGAAGAAACAAACAAACAAAAAAATCTGCATTAAATATTAATCCTGCATGCTGGACATGTACGGTAATAATTTCTATTTTGTACTTTTATCTCCTCGTGTATATTAAGAGCATGTGTTTGATCTGCGCTTCTCCATAGTTTTCTCACTTTTGAGTGGGTGGGTGGGTGGGGGATGTTGGGGAGTGGGGGGGGGGGTAGAGAACTGCAGCGAGGAGAGAACAGCAGGACTGAGGTTGGCTTTTATTTTCTCTTTTTTTGTCTTAAGGGGAAGGGGAGGGGGGCTTGTAAATATAATGCAACTACAAAAAAACTGCACAACAAGATAGAAGAGGCTGGTTTGAACTTCTTTTTTTCATTGCGTTGTGTTATTTTTTTAATTACATTTCATTTACAGGTTGTTACCATATTTTTTATTATTATCATTTTTTCAGGTTGTGATTGAAAGATTTAAGTAAGAAAGAAAGTGCATCTTTTTTTAATGAATAAAGTCGCATTTAAATGCAACAAATTGTGCGTCAGGTGCACTTTTGGAAGAGGAGGGTGATGATTTTTTGCATGTTTTCATTTGGACTTTTGCTCAGACCTCCCTTCAGGAAGACATATTACAATAAGGACCCTGGAAATTTATTTAAAAATAAAAAATAAAAATCTAATATTTGTGCGCAAATTTGTCCACGACGATACTGAATTGTACGTAAAAGCACAAATCTTAAAGTGTCCCTTTGTCTTTTACTAAAAACTGTTTTATTCATTCAAATTCAGTTTAAGAAACTGTTTTTTTATTATTCAAACACTTCTCCCATCGCGGCTGGCAGCCACCTGTTGCACGGTTTCTCTGGACCTGAAAATAATGTTTTTTTTTGTTTTAAATCTTTTTTAAAAATCCCTTTTAAAAGTTGTAAATAGAGTAAATAATTAGATGAGTCACGTTTCGATACAGAGTTTTATGTTTTCCTGACTTTTTTCTGCCGGTCAGTAAAAAAAAGGGGTATTCAGGTCGTGCAAATGTTCAAAATGAAAACCATGTTTCTGTTCCTTTTTGTGTGTGTGTCTGTTTTATTAATATTAATTATAATATTATTTGATTATTCTGGTTCTGCTGGCCAGATGCATAGTTAAAAGTTTTCCTTTTCCCCTTTTTATTATTTGAATGATTTAAATTAAAGTGTCAGATCATATCGATTAAGCATGGTGCTTGCATTGAAACTGTCTTTGAAAGTCATGCATTTAGAACAATCTTGTGTTTTGTTTTTGATTTGTTGATTCAACTGGCTTGAAATCGAACTGAAACTGCAGCAGCGGGTTGTTGTTTTTTATTATTATTTTGATTTTTGTTTTTGCCAATTCCACTTTTAGCGATGGTGGGGATCAATTTTCAATCCTGTTTATATGAATAGTACAACACTTAAATTTGAACTGTTTCATTCAGGCTGGTTTCTGTTTTTTGTTTTTTGGTTGTTGTTTTTGGAAAAAAAAACAAATTGTTTCCTATTTTGCTTATTAAAGTCATTGAAATGGCAACAGCGAGATTCGCATTTTTTTCCCCCATATGCATAAACTCACTCTTCGAATGATAAAATTACAGAAAATTACTGTTAATTGTTACTCCTGTGAAACAAATCAATCATCTGCTGACGATGAAGTGATAACGCCAGCTCATATCTTTCTGTATGACTTTCTAAACATGTTTCCAGACTTGAGGATTGGTGCGCAAACTTCCCCCAACCCCCCTGCTGCTCTGCAGAGATTAGATCACCGGGTCTCATGGTTCATGTTGTGGCCCGCTGCAGGGAGATTCCTGTGTACCTGCTGCTCTCTGCTGCCATGCTGACTCGTGCAGAAAGCCCCACACCACCACCCCCAGCCGCCGTCGCAGGAGCGCGCGGTAAAAGTAGATCTTTGACCTTGGAAAGGCGCAAACCTCAGATTTACATTAAGCGCTAATAATTTCCAGTTTCGCCGCCGCGTGCATGGCCTTGAATCCACTAAGAGGCTTGATAGATCTGGCTGTTACACAATTTAATTTTATTGTTTTTTATTGTTATGGTGCGTAAAAACAAATAATTAAATAAACTAAACCACAGAACCATCTTGAAGCGCGCTGTAACTGACGTGCGTCACCTGCTCTGCGCAATATGCGCACAAGACAGCTATTATTTATTTGTCTTATAATGACAAAAAAAAAACCCCATTTGTAAATTATACTCTGAAAAATATCAACACACTCTGTCGTTCTTCAATGCGCATGCAGCGATGGAATTACAGCAGAAGCAGAAGAAGCAGGGAGTAAGTGTTGATCTGGCCGCGCGCTCTAGAGTTTCTGGTGTCAGAACATTATCTGCCCCGTGTCTGCACATTCTCAAGGACAAAACTGCCAAGGCAAAGAAGAGCCAACCAATGGCGAAGCGAGTTTTTTATTCTCCCTCCCTTCCATGTGTGGACAGCCACTGAAGCCTGAGGGGAGCAGGAGTGCAGCTGGGGTAAAGGAGGGCGTGGGACGTGGGGGGTCATAATAACCACCAACATAACCAAAATAAAAACAAAACAAACAAAAAAAAAGTTGATCCAGTTCATTTTTAAGAAGCCATGGAAGAGAAGCAAAGATTTGTAAAATGAAAAACTTATTTGGGTGCTCCAAGAAGGGAATGAAAGCAGTTTTATACAAAAGTTTTTATCTCTTGTTTAACTGAGGTTTATCCTAATAATGTGACCAAATTGAGCCAATGTTTTGTTGCAACAACTTGAGATGATAAAAGCAACTTTTTTGTCATAATCTTACCTGGAGACATAAAGAAAATTTTGTCAAGATGGGAACAGTGGGTATATTAAAAGGGAGACTGTTGGAGTCTCAGAAAGCCTCATGCAGCGGGAGAGCCAAGGACACAGTGACCAGGCGCACTGTAATGATTTTAGTCTCTAATCACACGTTCACGCCCCCCCACAGAGATCCTATCTGCATTCAGCCTGCTCTGGCAGCTTCCACCTTCAGCTGCTTCTTTTATCTACTGCAGCAGCAGCCTCAAACCTGGCCTGTTTCTGCTCACAGCCCGGACCCGGAACATCACTGAGCTCCGCTCAGCCACTGCAGCTTGTGTCAACTCCCCCAGCATCAGCCTCAGCCCGGCTGCAGGTGTTTCAAAGTCCCTGAAGTGTACACACTTACACTCACACTCACACACACCCACACACACCTCCGGTTTAAAATCAGTTTCCCAAAAAACTCATTTGCATTTTTCTTTTTCATCCGATTTTACTGCATTTCTCTAGCGTTAATCATGATGTTTTAAGCGGTTATCGGACGATACAATTAGATTTTCCTAAAAATTCCATTTAGATGTGCTCATACAATGACACAACAAACCAGCTCACCCACACAACCAACCAACCAACCAACCGTGCACTTTCACTTGAAGTCATTCCCCGGCTGCTCTAAATCACAATCACTTTCAGGGGAATTAAAGCAAGATATTTTCCAAGGGACACACACAGACACAATGGGTGTCTATTTTTTAGGAAAGCATATTTTTCTAGCTCTTTATTGTATTTAGGTTCAAAGAGAAATGTAAGGTTTTAATCTGTCTTTTTGTGGTTCCTTAAATTGATTAAATTGATTTGGCTCATTTTAGTGTTGAAATTTTGTTATTTTATTTATTTATTTATTTGTTATCAGTGTGTGTGCAGCAGCAGAGACTCTTGCTGTCATCAGTGCACTGAATATGAGTCAATATTATAATTCATCCTTCTCTCCTTGCTCTTTTTCCAGCTCTCCATCTTTCTTTACATCTTTGCTTCTCCAGCTGTTCGCCTCAGCCAAGTCCGAAGAGTTCAGATCACAACTACTTCTGTTATTCATCTTCAGTCTGTTGCTCCTCATACACCTTAAAAACTATGTAATGTAATAACCCCAATATTCACAGTTTACTTAATGAGGTAGAGGGTTATAGTTTCTCATTTTATAAGCTCTTTGCCACACAAAACCTTGTCTAATCTCTGACAATCATTCTGATTATTGAGATCAGTTTTTCTTTTGTACGTTTTTCAGCACGCCACTCATTCCACAATTTTTGTGCCATTTTAACCCTTTATATATATCAAAACTTCCAGCTCCTTCAGGACATGACATAAACTTTGGTTGTGCTCTTTTTTGTTATTTTAGGCTGGTTTCAGCTTATTTTAGCTATTCTGCACAAGTCTTTAAACATTAATCATTCACACTGTAGTTATGCAGGAAATATAAATTCTCTAGTTTGTTAAATTTTCATCTTATGTTTTAATTACATCAAAATATGTCATTACACTAAAAAGCTTTATTACGTACCTGGGTGAAGACAAACAACAACAGTTGATCTCATCCACCACAGCATTTCTTCAGGATGGATATGTGCCTTTATGTCCACAATAAGTCAACACTCTGTAGGATGGATTCCAATGCAGCCACGGCCGCAGTGAGTCGATGAAAGTGACCCATGTGTATGTCTCTGCTTCCGGGATGTGAAACCCTATTCCTGCTGGAATTGATCTTTGTCTGGCCACTGCGGGGATAAAGCCAAAGGGAGAAGATAAGACAAGACACAGAGCAATCAGGAATACATCTGAACGATCAACTCCTACTGCAAACAGCATGCTGCAGGAAGTTTTAAAGCTGCAAAGACCAAAAACTGTCATCGGTTATTCTAAGAAGAACTAATTTTGCTTCAAGCAGTTCAGGATTTCAGTGAACATCACTACTGAAAGAAATTTACTTCGGCAGAAGGATGTCAAATGAGGTTTTCAAAATATCAGCAGGTATTAATTAAAACCCTATAAGAGGATGGTAGATCAGTAGTTTTTAAAGTTAGGGTCAAGATCCAATTGTGGAATGTGGATCACAAAGTGAAGGGGTCATGAGAATATGAAGAGTAATTTAATTTATTAAAAAAATAATAATTGCTCAAAGGGGGGGTCCTCCGGGAGTACGGGGTACCAGGCTCGTTGTTATGGGCTGTTAGGTCCCTGTACGACCGGTGTCAGAGTTTGGTCCGCATTGCCGGTAGTAAGTCGGAC
>JARVJO010000024.1:11656469-11674461 GCA_031762555.1 Cynodonichthys magdalenae
GTCTCTCTGCTTAGGCTGCTGCCCCCGCGACCCGACCCCGGATAAGCGGAAGAAAACGGACGGACGGACGGACGGACAAAGCAATTTTACCACAATGGTTGTATGGATTTTTAAAAAACTTTTCTTGAAATTTATTGAAGTCTCAGAACCGGCAGGCAGTAAGGAAAAAATTTCACCGCCTCCTCACCATTCCCTCCCTGCTCCTCTGCCCTGCAGATACTGTTATCTGCTCCCTTACGTCCTCGCTCCACAGCCGACCGTCTGCTTGTCCGCTCCAAACATCCCCCTTTGATTTGTTTGGGCATATTTTTAGTAAATATTACAGATTTTTGAGGGTCAAGATACAGGTAAAAGAGGTTGACATGCTAATGTATAAACTTTACACTTCCATTAATTTCACATCACATGGTTATTCCAACAGAAATATTCTGATATTACTGCTAAAAGTGCCACATGCACTTCATGCTACCGATAGCTGCTGTTTTCTGTGGGCTTGGAAATAACCATAACATTTCATGGAAATAACCTGTAATTCAAAACAGCCAGTATATTATAAACCAGTGTGTAGTCCACAAACTTTCAACAGAACCACACTTCAAAAACTCAGAACTATTGCTTTAGCTAAAATAATTGCAACGAGCTGTTTGCAAATAATCTGTAAGTTTGAAAACCCTTAACTATAAAGAAGATAGGTTTATTATACAAAACAAAGCAACAATATTGGCACCTTTAATAAAAGCACTCTAAACATTTAGCAAAATTAACCAATATTTGAAAAATAAGCTGTAATGACATTTATTCTGTGTAACATTACAGTGAAGATGCATTAACCTACCAGTTAATTAACTCTACTAAAAACCAATCTGTCATGAATTAGACTGTGCATGTGTACCGTATCGTCTCAAACTTGTGCACCGTGCTTCAGCCTGTTGTTGCCCTAAGATGTGAGGTAAATAATTGAATGGATCCATTAATAAATAAAGTGTGTGTTAGAGGGGAAGAGAAAGAGAGGGGAGACAGAGAAGAAGGGAGAGAATGGTCACTCTTTACAATCAGTGTGCAGGGGAGTGGCATCACGACTGCCAACACGATTCTAACTCCCCCTCACTGTGCTCTCTCTCTCTCTCTCTCTCTCTCTCTCTCTCTCTCTCTCTATCTCTCTCTCTCTCTCTCTCTCTCTCTCTCTCCCAAGGAGGTTTCTGGACATAATGAGCATTAGCCATACTGAGCTGTGGCTCTGAGCTCTGAGCAGGATGTGGCACTTCAACATATTTCCTCTCTGATCTGCTGGGACAAGGCTACTTCCTGTGAAACAGGTGGAGGGAGGCAACATGGAACTACCACCACAGATGAGCCTATACTTTTGCCATATTTGCGCAGTTTCCCACCAGTTTATGGTAAAATTCCAGCTGCCAAATGTTATTCTTTCAGCTACTTAACAGAAAAAACTTGCCAAGGGAGCTGTAACTGGAAAGGCGAATATGACATTGTGGTTTTTTTTTGGATTGCATAGAGTTTTGAGCAGAATCATTATCAGATCCTAAAAGTTGCGGTCGTTAGATAAAAAAAAAATCATGTTTTAAAGATTGCAAACCATTTAGATTCATAAAAAAAATTGACACAAGCCTGAAATATAGTTTAAAAAGAATCCAATAAAAAGCAGAGACCCTAAATAGTTTGACCCCTTTGTGCAGCAATAACTTCAATTAAATGAAACCAGTCTGTTATATCAAGTTGTATGAAGTTCACATTTCTGTACAGAACAGTTTATTTCTGGGACATTAGTTTCAGTCGTTTTCCTTACACAGAACACACATGTTGTTCACTTAGCATACAGTACGTGCACAGTAAATATATCAGTATCAACTAATTCAATAGTTCATTCACTGCTTTCATCTCTTTTTCCCACCCTTTCGTCTCATTCTCACATTTGTCTTCTTGCTTTCCATCTTTTTTTTTTCTTAATGCGAGCTCTCTTTCTTTTTTTAATTTAAATTTATTTTATGGCCTGATCTCGATTTAGATTTCCTCGTTCGGAGCCGCCACAACGCTCCCCTCTGCCAACATCTGTAAGTGGTTTGCAGGGAAGAGACAATATGGAACGACATCAAGAAATAAAAATGGCAGAATAGTGCTCCACTACTGGGGTTAGATAGAAACAGAGGTTCTGAAAAGGTTACAAACTCCACTGGATTCTGACGAGGCTGGACTCTGTTGGACTGAAATTATTAAGTCTGCCGTGTGGGGGAAATAACATTGCTTCTGCGTAATTCCCGACAAAAACAGTATAATACCCGCTCATATTCTCTGCCACAGATGGGTTGTGAGTTCTCGGGACCCCACAGTTTGGTTTTACAAGGGATTGACCCAAATCACGTGTCAGGTTTTAGGCAGATTGGACCTAAGCTGTAGCACTTTTAAAGAGATTATGTTATTGTAGGTGATTAGGAGAAGTAGATACACTGAAGGGAGCTAATGAGGGGTTGCTTTCCTCCCCAGCTGCCAGCCTAATTCGGTGCTCACTGTCCTGTTGATAATACATATTACAATAGCATTACTGTGGCATTAGGGGCTTTGCAGTGTTTGTGCATTTGGAGCTATACTCTGTTGACAGTGTAGCAAGGCTCAGATGTTTGTGCACTGCATCATATGGTATTTTGTGGGAGCTTTTGGCTGTTCTTTATACACATGTGCATAAGGGAGAATAAGAGTTTTTTTCTGTGCACAGTAGAGTCTCATTAGGTAATGGGGATGCATGCGCCTGTTTTAGGAGGTGTAGAAAAGTGGCAACAGCTCCGGGAGTAGGAGGGAGGGGAGAGCTGAACATGTGTCTGTAATTAGCGACATAAGCACATACCATTTAATTGACACAAGCCATCTCTTGTCTTCTGATTGGCGCAGAGCTGTCCTCCTGTATGTCTACTTGGCTCTCTGTGTCCTTGACTTGAAACATAGACAGACAGATGTAGTGAGGGAGCGGACAGGAGGGGTGGGGGGTGGGATTGCTCGGCGAGTGCGGAAAGGTACCGAGCTGAGAGTTGGTTGCAGTTCAGAGGTAGAGAGTGGAACATTGGACGTGTGCTTTTATAGGTCAGCCATGAACACGGAGACGGAAATGTTTTGTCTGGGAGTCCCAAGGACAGATTGTCGAGCTCAACTGCAGCAATCAGCCACAACATTATGACCAGTCATCGAATATATATATTGAAGCAGTCAGATCGTTGACACAGAACATCTGGGAGTGTTCCAGGGTGTCTAGTTCTGGGTCATTATACTAGATCATTTCAATGCTGTGGGTTTCAGAGTGGGCTCTCTTTACATTTGATTTGCTTTACGCACACATAAGAACCCATCACACTGGTAACATGGAATTCTGAACTGAAAATAAGAAGACCTCAGACTATTTGTTGTGCTTTTTGAGCCATTACCAAGCAGTTTTTGCGGGGCCTGCTGAAGGGGCAGTGCTACTGTAACACAGACAGATCCCTGATTTTTAAGTACTGTAAGGCTTTGACTTATTCAGCATGATTTATACTTGGCTTACATGGCAGCCAGACTTTCTAGTAATATTTTAAAGTGGTCTCTTTGAAGGACTTCCAGGGATTTTCTTTGGACTTTGGCTGATAGTCCACTCATGTTCTTGCCGTAACCTGATGATTTTCAGTTTTTTTCTGTAATGTTGTCTGTTGAGCAACTAAACTCTGATCTGTGAATTATTTACGCATAAAAAGCTCCTAAATTCAAGGGCTGACCCACTTTACTGGTTACAACCCATAAAGTTATGACAATTTTGTGTACAGAATTCTCCTCAAACAGTCTTTTAGAAACAACTCAAGTGTTAAGGAGTATTTTTCTGAATTTGTGAAGACAGGTTTCCCTGTGTGGATGGAGCTGCCCTCTCTTCTCTCATTCTATAAGTAGGCAGGTATTTTTACTCCTGATAAAGTGCTGACCCAGACTCAGGTAATTACAACACTGTTGGGCTTTGGCACAGGCATGTCAGGGCGATGCTGAGCGCACCTTACACCCCAACTGTGTGTAAACCACACTTATTTCACTGTTTACAAGCAAATGTACAGCCAGACTCCACATGACACAAAAAGGAGGGCATACCTTGGCAAAACTGAGGAATCTTTCCTCTGGCAAAAGCCCAAAGGCATCCCATCCCCCATTAAATATCAAACAAAAAAGCCTCAAAAGCAATAAAACTATTCCACATTTCTGCAAAGAGAAAAATCAAAGTGAAACAAAGCGACATGAATGCCTGACAGAGGGGTTTTGGCAATATTGTATGCAGTGAGCTCAATCCATTAGTGCCTAAGAGGGTTAGACATGTTATAATCACATCCAACATAATAATGTACAACCAACATGATTGATGCATACATTTCTTGGAATAACTTAAAAAAAGAAAACAGTGTCTCAGTCAGCTTTTCTGGCTGTGGACAATGATAAGCTTTGTATTCTGACCCACTTGGTAACAGACATGATGGTTTTCAATGGCTAGCAGGCCAAGATCATCATGTCAAAGTCTGTCTAAATGTAGGATTGTTTTCTGAGTGAGATTAAGTGATACAAACCAAGAACCAAAAGCCTATAGGTCATTGTATTATACAGAACTCAGTTCCAACTGATTCATTTCTTACTTGTCTTGTCAAACATGAAGCACGCTTCAACTTGCTTGCCTGCAATTAATCGGTCAAATTCTCCACAAGCAAAAAGAATAAATTAAACTGTCAAGACAGAACTTTTTTTAACTTTGTAAATGCTTTTTGTTTTGGGTCGTCATGTTGTCAGTCAGAAGGAGTTCATAAGGTCCATATTCTCTGTCCTTACTGTGGGTAAAATGTTGTCTAGTACATTTTGGGTGGCAATCCTTTCTTTTGAGTTTAACACAATTGTTACTTTCACAAAGCTGTGCTCTATGCTACATTACTCAATTGAAAATGTATGTCAATTGCTCCTCACAAAAAATCAAGTCAATAGTCTAAAACTATTATTGAATGCAGATTGAGGTTTATTTATTCCCTCAAATCATTTCAGAAAGTTGACATGTAACTAGAAAGTTTTTAGGAAATTGTGCTGTTGATTTTGAGCATTTCAGAGAAGACAGCCTAATACCATTCAGTTAGACTCTTAGTGGCTCAGCCGTCAAGCAGTGAATATAGGAAGACTCACGATTCCCTGGATCTAACCTCCTTCACTTGATGAGCTCAGATTCTTCAAAGTACCAATCACAGCCACGCTTGATGCAATGAGCAAACTGTTGCATGGATTCATATGAACTGTTATAATCACTTCACAAGAAGAGAAGGATGTAAAACATGATCAATATGAATGATTCATTCGCAATTGGTTTTACATTTGCCAGCAAAGCAAATGTAAAAGAATATTTTGAAATGTTAGGGGAAAAAATCAACAACTTCTCTACTAAAAGTCTATGTCATTATTAAATTAAAGAGCATAGTTTATACAGAGTGGATGTGATTAAAATTCAGTAAAAATAAATAATAATAAATAAAAGTAGATGTCCTAAATGGAAAAAAAATAGCAAGCTGTTCCTGGCTGGTAATTATTTTAACTGAAATCAAATGTTCAGGAAAGCTGCAGTGGACTCTGTAACTCTGATCTCTGGTCAGTCTCATTGTACTGATTTCAAACAGTTGGCGAGATTTGTCAAGTCTTTAACAACAGGCAAAAACTATATTGTGTACATAAATCTACATAGTTTCACTTTATCTATTTTTATTTATGTCATCTAGATTTGTATGAACACATGGATGTTGAAACCCAGTTCATAATTATTAGTTGTGTAACAACTAAACAGCTAAATGAGGGAAACCAGCTTGGGACAGATTATTGCAAACATGAAACACTGAGTATAATCACGTGTGTCTGTTTGATTTTTTTTCCAATAATAAAATTTGTCAGTTTAACTTTGTGTCAGTCATAGTACAGATATTTAATATAAAAATCAACATGAAAGCCTCTGAACATATGTTTTTCAGACTCTGTGTGAGAGGAAAATCTTTTTAGACCCAGTTGTATTTACAAGAGACTTTCTCCAGTGTCTATATATCTTTTCTCCAATTAAATGCATGTTCTGTGGAAAGTATGCACTGAGTGTTGCTAGGCAAAGCAAAGGCAAAGGGGAAATGGCTGTGGTCAGACCAAAGTCCTTGAAAGAGAGGGGGAAAGCAAAGCAAGAAAAGGAAAAACAGAGAGAGTAACAAGGGGAGGAAAAAATAAAAAGTGAAGAACTTTCTAATTTGAATCATTTACACATGTCTACAAACACACACACACATATGTACACACATATGCACTTGCAAAAACCCATGCTTGCATTGTTCCAGCTGATGTGCTTTGTGTAATAATGCGCTGATGGGAATGTGCCACTGCACGTTAATTCTCCCTTCACGCTTGCGTTGAGGAACACAGAGCCTCTAATTGATGTTAAACAAACTGCTGACCCAGACTCAGGATGAAGGTCTGTCACTGGTGTGCACACACACAAACACACACTCCAATGCAAAGTAGAAAGTGTGCTATCTGTCTGGAAGAATTCACAGAAAAAAAACAAAAACTAAGAAAAATTCAGTAGAACAAATCGGAAGGTTTGCAAACTGTCCACCACACATGTTACCTTTTTCTGGAAAGGTTAGAGCTTGAAAGAGCTTCACCTGGACATGAAGGAGGTGGCGCTCTGCTGCATTCTTGGACTCAGAGACACTTAAACTCTGTGTCCACGCTGTCCAAGCTTGTGGCAGAAGAACATTTTAAGAGCGGCTTATCAAAAGGTAAACTTGTGCTCATCCTTGTTGCGCACAAATATAACTACATGTGACAAACCCTAAAGGGGGCTCCAGGCAGGCACAGCACTGCTTTTGTGCAAGCCAGATTTCCCATGTCTCCCTGCTCCAGCGCACAGATAGATCATCAGAGTGTAGCCCTCTGTATGAAGGGCAAGTGCGTGCATGCAGCAGAGAGAAAGACAGAGGGAGGAAACCAGCCGTAAGAGTGGGAAAGAAGCTACGACCCAATCCTCATTTCTTTTTGCACTTTCCTCTCATCTCCTCATGTCGTTGCCTTTTTTACTCCCTCTCTAACCCCCCCCCCCCCCAACGCTTTTTTTTTCTTCCCCCTCTCTCTTCCTCTCTCCACAGAGGAATCCAGTCCCTCCACTGGGACTGGAGCTCTTTGAAGGTGATCCAGAACTGTGCTACTAGCTGCCTCGGCTCTCCTCCCTCTTTGCCCTTCCCTTCCCTCCTACCCCCTTCCAACCGAATCCCCTCAACTCCCACCCTCCATCCCGCTGCTCCCACCCTTCTGCCCTCAGGGGGCCTAGATCCTGCTCAACCGAGAGCAGTCGTGCTCCAAATCTAGGCCCGAGCTTAGCAGTTCTGCCGCAGGCCTTTGCTGGCTGTCCCGCTTGCACTGAGGAGATGGTAAGAGGCCTTTAGGTGGAGAAGACTGGGGGAAGAGGCAGGTATGGGGATTAGGGGTGGGGTGGGTGGGGACAAGGAAGAGGTGTTTATTCTGAATTCACATGTGAAATTTCAGAAAAAAGAAATTAAGCAGGAGATGTAGCGAAAGCTTCCATGAAAGCAACTCTCCTCCCTCCTCAAATAACGCTCCCCCCAACCTCTCCTTTAGACGACTGTTTATTTTTCTTTTTATTTCATCCTTACACTCCCTCCCTTTTTCCATCCCACTTCCCTTCTCTTCCCTCCATCCCGAGGGCAAGCTCCACATGGACTTGTCAGACTGGTTTCTTTGGCACATCTCGCGCACACAAACACACACCGGGATGCCAATATATACTCAGACACATACCTCTCCACTTCAACAGAGGGTCCTTTACACATGGCCTCAGAGTTGAGCAGGAAAAGACAGAGACTGACAAACAGGCAGAGGAAGAAGAAGAAGAAAAAAGGGGCAGATAAAGAGCAGTGGGGGGGTGGAGGGGGGTAGAAAAACCGGAGGGATGTACATTCCTTTGGCTTGCCTGGCTCTGGAGCGCAGGAGATGTGTTGCTGGCTGTTCAGTTTATTATCCCCAAGCCATATGGGTTGGCAAGCTCTTGGGGTGTGGTAAGACACATTTGTGTGTGTGTGTGTGTGTGTAGTCAGCAATGAGCTTATACTTACATTATGTCTTTTGTCACCTGCAATATGTGTGTTCTTCGCCACAATAACCCAAAGGAGCCACACTTCCACATTATAAAACCCCAAAAAGCTTCCAGTTGATCTCAACCCACATAACAGTACTTACCAATCCTTCATGCACATTGCACTACAAAGCAAATTTACACAAGTACTTTGGATATTTGAGGTGTAAATGTTTTATCTCGAACATTCCCACTGTCACATGGGCATAGTTGTCACGCAAAGCTTTCTAAAACCGCTGCCTCAAAAAACAAGAATAAAAAGTTTAGGGTTACCGTAGATTTTGCTATTGCATCTGTGGCCATCAAGAAGCAACCAAGGGAAAGTTTTGCTTTTCATCTTTTATTTTGTATCTAAAATAAGTTGAAAATTACATTATTTCTACACTACAATGCTTTACAAGACTAAAACCACATGTCTAATGAGATGGGAGTTTCACCTAAAGCAGCTCTAATCTGATAGAGATTAGACTCTGTATTTCCCCAAATATGTTGAGGTCTTTTGCTACAACATTTTGACAAAGAACCCTTTGTGACCTGTGGGTATTTAGGTGAGGTCTCTTTTGGGCTTTTTTGCATTGTAAGTCCCGGCCCAGCCCCAGTCGACCCAGCCTTATTCTACCCCGACCCTGGTTGTGTTTGCATTGAGCAAAGTGTCTTGATGTGGGTAGGATCATCATAAAAAAACGTACAAATCCTATTTCTTTTTGTTTGTGACACAACAATGGACTACATCAAGCTTGAAGGAAAGTACCAAAAGCTGTACCAGACCATCCAGCAGTATGACACTGAAGACTAGAGGGCAAGAAAACAGAGGACGGTAAGCTAATCATTGCTAATGTTAGCTTCTTGTTGTTTAGCTCACTACTGTAGTTGTGTACTTGAACTCCTGTGAAAAAAAATTTGCAGCCACTGCAAACGCTTCAAGTAAAGTTACTCTCAGCTATGTGCCCTTCAAACCCTAAAAAGTTCAAAGGTGAATTCTGGTTCACTGTTCCTACAGAGTAAGCAGTTGTTATAAGCTCAGTTAGTAAAAATAGTACCCTGATCAACTCAACACAATCTGAGTTTAAGGAGAACAAGCAGAATGATGTTAATGTTAAGAGCTTTGTAGAATTGTGATCCTTTTCCTGCACCCCCATCTGACAACCCATTGTGGCTGGTTCTTCTTTTATTTGTTACATTTGCTTGTTGCGCTGAAAAAAAAACAACCTTGTCTAACAAGGTATTCACACATTTTGTTGCAACTACAATACATTGACACACAATGTAAAAATGTAATTGTTTTGCTGTAAGATGTAAACAACTGGTTGGTAAAAGGTGACTTAGATGACTTTTTATTTGTATTATGGGAAATGTCACACTGACTAATGAACATTTTCTAAAGGATGAGTGATTGTTGGTAGGTAATCATGGTATAAGTGCAGGTTGTAAAGCATTTTTCTTCTTAAATGTTGAAACTTTAATTCTGAAAAACGTCTCTGAACAGATTATATTTGAATTCAGAATGAAAACAAAACTCCTAAACTCACACAGACAGATGATAACATATTGTAAATGGTAAAAACCCACTGTTCCAAAATAAGTTTGAATTTCTTAAAAATAGAGGATTGAGAATTGACAGTGAAGGCCATAAAAAGTTAACATTTTCAGTAAACCAGCCATCCTAATGTCTGATCAGCCAATCAGCAGCTTCAGAATCACAATCTTTATTTCTTGCATCCTGCAGTTATTCTTTTCATCCACTCAGATTTTTCTGACTCTGTTACTTTTAGCTTAATCACCTCTTAGTGGCATCTCCCTGCTCTGCCTCTTCAACGTCACACAGGTCAGGAGCAGTGTGTGTGGATGTGACTGCTGCTTCACTTTTGTGTTGTCCTTGTGTTTGTTTATGTGTGTGTGTGTGTCTGAGAGAGGGAGAAACAGAGAAAGAGAGAGAGAGAGAGAGAGAGAGAGAGAGAGAGAGAGAGAGAGAGAGAGAGAGAGAGAGAGAGAAAAGCACAAGCTATCTATAGCCTGTGTATCCCAGGGGATTTGAGTCTTAAACTCCATATTCATGACACATCACTGTGGGGATTAGAAGGGCATCATCAGATAGAGGGGCTTACGTCAGCGGACACACACACCTCATGCGCAGAAAGCTGCTGTTCCGCACACATCAGAGTCTGTCTCAACCTGGAAAGCACAAGATGTCCAGTTTTCAGGAACTTTTTTACTTTTTATTTCCGATTTATTTCATAAAACAGTGTCAGTGTGACAATTTTGTTTATTACTAGTGTTCATCTAGAGCTGCCCATCCAAACCATTTGAGTTGGACAGTGGAGTGCCAATAATTGTGGAGCTGGAGGTGGGGCTAAGCAGGGAGATGAGGCCAAACCACATGGAAGCTGATCTGCAGGGGAGTTGGAGAGGGAGGGGGTGTTAATGCAGGCAGCATGCATCTGTGTTGTGATTGTTTGCTCATGCCTGGTTGTGCATCTACTGTATGTGTGTGTGTCCTTATCTCCTCTGGTCCACAGCAGCAGGAGCATCAGAGGAAGCGTGGCCTTTCCTTCCTGTGCCTTTCACACTGTCACAACACACACAAGCCATAAAACTCCATGGCTCCATCCAGCATCCAGACACAAAGGGAGCAGGAGGGGAGATGGGGCAGATATGAGTGCCGAACATGTGTGTGTGATTTGCGGTGTGCAGCACATACCATTTAATTGACACAGTCGCCTTCTTCTGTTTGGAACACGGTTGTTTTCTACTGCAAGAGAAACTGGGAGCAATTGAGGGTGAGACTGTAGAAGCAGCTGAGTTAAACGAGGTTGAAAAGTGGTCTTGCAGCAGTGGAGGATACCGGGACAGTGGATATTCATCCTAGGCTGGTTATTTCCTCAGAGGAGCAATGGTAGGACACCTTTATTCTGCACCTGGCACTCTCATCTGGAAGGCAGCCATTTATGTGTTTCCTTATTTAACCCTGCAAAGCCATCCATCCACTTTTCAGTCCCTCTTTATTAGTTACAGAATCCTCAAAACTCAGAGTCAAGCCAGCAAAGCCTGCTGATAAATCAAAGAAGAGAAAACTGGGAACTGTGAGTGATGATTTCTGGTGTCAGATCCATAAAATGTGCTTGTGAAAATTATCCTCAGTTTGACCCAGTTACACAATGTTTACTTCTGCTCAAATAACATGGCATCATTAAGAAGATTCTGATCGCTTTTCAATTATCAGAGCGCTAAGTTGTGTACAAAGTAATTAAAAATGCATTTGAACCCAATCTGACCCATTGTGGACATCTTCCAGAAATATTTCTGCTAATTTCCAGAGTTTTCTTCTGCACAGCAAAGTGAAGGCCATAACAGTGTTATTGATTTCAACTTGTTAAATCAGAGGAATATGGATTTCTGATCTGAAAATGCATAGTCAGACATAAAGCCTCGAGTTCTACACTATTTATTTTCCAAATAATATATACTGTATTTCATAACAATTCCATGAATAGCTTTTTAAATAAAATTTGCCTTCGTCGTGTTTGAACTTTTTAGAGACCTGATAATCTGACCTGAAAAAGAAAGAAAATGAATAAAAAAAGTAATTCATAGCTAAAAATGAGACAGAAAAATGAACCCTTTGTTTTAGTACTAATGTCATTATCAGGCTCAATGTGCCATGTTTCAAAAAGTTTTAAAACTTTATTGGTTGCATTTCTTCGAGCAACCAGACCTTCAAAACAAAATCTCCTTGACTTATGACTGAGTGAAAGATTTTTACTGTAATACTTGTTTCACTTCATTATTCTCAAGTCAGAAGAGGAAATCATTTTGTATTATTTTCGGAATTTGATCAAAATCATTAAGAAAAGTTTGAATTTTTAAACACAAAAAAAGGGAAAGCAAAGGAAATAAAACTTACTGCTTTGTTAGCATAAATCCCATGACTATAAGCTTTGATTTACAGTTTTCAGGCTATTTATTGGTAAATTTTTAATCTTTAATATCTGGGAGTAGATTTCTTTAACTGGGGTTCATTTTTGCAAACTTTGAAATAACAACGACAACAAATTGCAACTTTTTGAACATCTAATTCACAAAGGTTCTCAGCAGATCAGTGTCTGTCCCTTTGTCACAATTACTGTAATTGTTAGCTTTAATTAAAAGTGATAAATGTCTAAGTGAAAAGTCAACTTCAGTCAGACTCAAAAGAAAAGCTGTGATGTTTAAACCCCATTGTCAGAAAATATACACAATGTGAAGTTGATGTCACTATAAAAATGGTACAACAGAATGCATTAAAGAAAAAAAGAAACACTTTCCCAGTTGTAGCACCTTACATTTACTCAGCACACTTTTGTAAGAAATTTAAACATGTAACATATGAAACGGTGGGAGATGAGGGCAAAGTATGTACACAGGTGGTGTTATGCTTTCCATAGTGAACTGGGGGTGGGAATGGCGCCAGAGCTGCATTACATTTCAATTTTAAATCCAAGGCCCGGCTTTGACCTTTCAGCACAAACCTAGTTACACACTCGCTCTCAGCTCCTTCCTCCCTCTTCCTGCCTGTAATGCTGCTTGTCAACACACATTGGCCATCATCATTTTGCCCACATTTTTCAATCGAAAATCATTAGTTTTTTTCTTTCCCTTTCCATTCTGCATTCACTTCTCCTCTTTAACCTCATCTTCTGATGACTTCCCATGTACCCTCATGACTAACCGTAAGTGACTAGTAAAACTCATCCTTGGTTGCTTCCTGTTTCCTGTGGCCCTCAGCTGCACTTCCTGCCACTTGGCCGCGAGTTCTGCGGAATGCCAGCTTTCATCGCTATGGGACATTGGTGCATTTGTCACAGAAAAATGTGAGAGCCTTTCTCTCTGCTGTTAAACTGTCAACAGTTCTGATTGTGTGAGAAAAAGGAAAAACAGAAGTAGGAAGAAAAGTGAAAGAAGTGAGAAAAATGGTGTGAGGAGAGGAAGAAGTATTCAGCTATTACAGGTGAGATTTTAGATGTGATGATCTTGAAAAGATAATCCGTATGAACCGAAAGCAGAAATAAAAAAATATACAATGTTCTTGAACAATAATTTTTAATCATCACTGAGAAAACTGTAAAAGTAAAAGTGTTAAAATTTGAGTCACTTACAAAATGCATGGCTTTATTAAAACATTCAGTTTTTCAAGAGTTTCCTTTTGCTAACAGTGTCAAGTACAACAGTTAATGCTAAAGTTTTAGACATACAGTATGTGTTTTAAAGTGTGTAACAGTCTCTGTTTGGCATAACTCACAGCTACCGCCACACTAAATTTTAGCTCAATATCTGTAAAATTGTCTGAGTTATGGTCCATCTATCCATTATCTTCCGCTTGTTCCAGAGTCAGGTTGCAGAGGCAGCAGCTTAAGCAGGGAATCCCAGATTTCTCTTTCCCGCCTCTTTCCAGCCACCTCTGGAGGGTTCCAAGGAGTTCCAAGGCCAATTGTGAGACATAGTCTCTCTAGCGTGTCCTGGGTCTTCCTTGGTGTCCCCTCCCAGTTGGACATGCCTGAAGCATCTCCCTAGGGAGGCGTCCAGAAGGCATCCTTACCAGATGCCCAAACCACCTCAACTGGCTCCTCTCAATGTGGAGGAACAGTGGCTCTACTCTGAGTCTCTCCCAGATAATTAAACTTCTCACCCTATCTCTAAAGCTAGGTTTGAAGCTCATCGTTGAACACGGCCTGAGGACGACCACCAGTGATGCGTTGCCACTCCGTGTTGCGGCACCTACTCTTGCACCTCCACTACCCAAAATTTGTGGCCATACGTGAGGGTAGGAACGTAGACCAGTGAACATGTTTTTGCTAACGTAGCAACATAGGGTAACACCATAAGTGAGTCAGCTATGGATCGAGTGATTACTTTGTGAGAGTTTAATTAAAATCTGTCCATTGATTCACAAGATATTTTGCTAACAAACAGATAAGGTTAACACCAACAGCTCTAGCCAGTCTTAAAAGTACCACACAATGTATTGGAAGTTTTGCAGATGATGCTCAGCTACTACCCATACAAATTTTACCAGTGGATCAGTTATAACTGTTTTATATTTGCTAAAGTCTTTTATAGGTGGTAGCCATAATGAATAAGAGCATTCTTATTCAGCATTTTTTTTATGTTCATAGGATGATCATTCAATGATTAATTTCTAAGAGTTTCATTCAAATCCCTTCTCTGGTTTATATTTGTATATTATTATTGGATATATTTTTGGTAATGGTACAGAAAAACAAACATACAGACAGGCAAAAACATTATGTCTCCACCTTCACCTTGGGCGGCAGGTGATAATGATTATAAAAATATGCAAAAGTATACTTTTGTGAAACCACTGGGAAAGCTTGGAGCACGATAACATACCAGTGCTATTATCCCATCAGTGGAATGTCACACAGACTTTTACAGTCTTTTCTCACTTTTTCTTCCAGATGTTAAGTTTTGATCACCAAATGGCAGCCGTACAACACAAGTTTTTTGGGCGGCAGGGTGTTGCTCTAAGCCAGAGGAAGGGCGTGAGTGTAAAATAACACTGAAAACTACACCGGTGGGGCGAAACAAGATGGAGAGAAAAAAAAGTAGGAGTGGGAGACTGAGGAGGACTACCCAGCAGGCGGGTGTTCCAAAAACCTGTCAAGGTATTTCCTTCTGCAAACACAAGGATTCATGGGACTACACAGAGCAGGCGCACATACTGTACATACATACATTTAATCTAAAAATATACACCAGAGGCCATCAGCACAACTTTGATTTAACGCCTTGTTTGATTGACTAGATCTCAGGCCAAAATTTCCTGTGTCAGTCTGCCTCAGCTGTATAACACACACACACACGTTTTTTTATCTATCCTTATTAGGACAGTTCATTGACTACCATTCATTTCCAGTAATTTCTACAGCCTAACCCTGACCACCAACCCTAAGGCTTACCTCACAGGTACCTACCTGACCCTAAAACTAACCTAAACTCAATTCCCACCATAGTCCTAAAATGAACCTCCAACCCAAAAATGGAGTTCCACCATATTAGGACTGGTCTATGCTCCCCATTAGGACTACTGGTGTTGACAAGTAGGTGTGTGTACTGGAAACGGTCCTAAATTGGTAACAAAAACAAGTACACACACACACACCTAATGAGCCATTCAATATCCCCACAAGCTCCAGAGTTTGTAAGCCTTCTCACCAGTAACTAAGTCCTTTGACCTATAATATCACAAACAACTCCACTCCACACATATTTTGGTCTTGTCTCTCCTGATTTATAAAACAGATACATTACAGACATATACACACTTACTCAGACACAAACACTGAGTGGACTATAAGCAAAGCAACAGGACATGGTACCATGTCCTGTTGCTTTGCTTATAGTCCACTCAATGTACCTGCTGAACAAAGCAGATTGAAAGAGAGAGCGACTGGAAGCACTGGATGGACAGACTGTGGCTCTAAAGGGGCTTTCCTGCTCTCACAGGAAATGGTAAAAAAGGGGCAAATCCATAAAGAAAATAAATGAGATTATGAATAAATGTTACACAGGAATAAGAAGAGGAGACATCAGCAGAAAAAAAAGGTCACGTATTCTTTTAAAGACATCTGTCCTGCTGTTAAGATAAGCCTGAAGATGGCGAGCACAAGAATGAAACTATAATCGCTTCTCTTCCACACAAACTTCCAATGTCAGTGAGGTCAGGACCAGCCATAAATCAGTACATCATTATCAGCATTGGCGCATTTGAAATTTTGTCGTTGTCACCTGTGGTTGTTGACTCACAGACTGAAACTCTCTGGCAACTTCAGGGCAAACGTCTTGACTTCTTTCCCCATACAATATTTCTAAAATCAAAATCACCAGGAAGATCTGTGGAATAAAAAAAATAAAAATAATAAATCACCTTCAGTGTTTGTGTGTGTTTTTCCGTTACAGCTGCATGTTGTGTTGCCACTGCGGTGAGCTTGGGTGGGTCTGTGGCGTGTAGCCTTTGCCCTCTGGTCATGGATGGGGGTTAACACTGTGACTGGATGTCTAGACTCAATGACTCCGATACGCGAGTGTCCATGCACATGTTTGATGACAGTTGAGGGAAGTAAACAAGCATGAATCACTAAATATTGATTTAGAGCTGCTAATTACTCCTTAGTATCCTCAGGTAAAGACAGCGAGCATGGAAAAGTACGAGCTTGGCTAACTTTTTCTTTGTCCTTATTGCTTCTTTGATTTTTGCCCTCTGTTTCTGAGTAAAGCATTTGTTTGGCTGTCATCTTATCTGTAGTTTTCACAGGATAAATGAGAAAGAGTCAGCTGCTGCAGTGTAGAAGGGATGATGAAAATGTAAAAAGTAGTTTACATAAAACGTAGATAGTAACTCACAAAGGCTAAGTTCAAACTGCAGGTCTTAATGCTCAATTCTGTTCTGTTTTTATTGCATGAACGTTCACATTATATTTTAGGTGTGACCTTCATCAGACTCCAGTGTGAACTCTACACAGCCCTGATGCGATCCAGGTGTACAGAAAACGATGTGAGGTAACATTCAGCTTGCTGTTTACAGAGGTAACCTATGAATACTACATGTTAGCAATCAGTGCAGATTAAATAATTATCTGACATGTTTGTTTAGTTCACTGTCCTCTGGTCGGCTGCACTGGTTCAGCTTTCTTTTTTTTGGAACAGCAACGAAGTGCTAAAACTAAAACATGGATCCAGTAATTTAAGCATTGATGAAGTCCCAGAACGACATTACTATCATACATTTCTGTGGATTCTCAATCATCCAGGACATGAAAAATTAAAAGAACAAAGATGAAGCAACTGGACTTCTGTTCTGTAACTGACAACATGTGGAGCTACAACCCTGGCAAAAATTCTGGAATCACCGGCCTTGGAGAATGTTCATTCAGTTCTTTGATTTTGTAGAAAAAACGCAGATCACAGACATGACACAAAAATAAAGTAATTTCAAATTGCAACTTTCTGTCTTTAAGAAACACTAAAAGAAATCAAGAAAATAAATTGTGGCAGTCAGTTAATTTTTTTGGCTAAGCAAAGGGAAAAAATATGGAATTATGAAAAACAAACAAAGCAAAGAACACTCCAGCACATCACTTCTGTGTTGCACCACCTCTGGCTTTTCTAACAGCTTGCAATCTCTGAGGCATGGGATTAAGGAGTGACAAACAGAACTCTTCATCAATCTGGCTCCAACTTTCTCTGATTGCTGTTGCCAGATCAGTTTTGCAGGTTGGAGCCTTTTCATTGACCATTTTCTTCAACTTCCACCAAAGATTTTCAAAGATTTCCTTATGTGTCTTTTTTCAAGGAATGTTTTCACAGTTTTTGCTCTATGGCAGGTTTTTTTAATCGATGGGATAAGAAATGTGTCCAAAGCATCAAGGTAAACTTTTGTAATGACAGCCATCTCCTCAGTGTCATTACCTGACATGCACCCGCATATCATCAGTGACTGTGGAAATTTGCATGTTCTCTTCAGGCAGTCATCTTTATAAATCTTACTGCAACGGCACCAAACAAAAGTTCTAGCATTATCACCTTGTCCAATGCAGATTCACGATTCATCACTGAATATGACTTTCATCCAGTCATCCACAGTCCACGACTACTTTTCCTTAGCCCTTTGTAATCTTGTTTTTTTCTGTTTAGGTGTTAATGATGGCTTTCGTTTAGCTTTTCTGTATGGAAATCCCATTTCCTTTAGGCTGTTTCTTACAGTTTGGTCACAGACGTTGACTCCAGTTTCCTCCCATTCGTTCCTCATTTGTTTTGTTGTGCATTTTC
>JARVJO010000024.1:11679247-11696717 GCA_031762555.1 Cynodonichthys magdalenae
TGTGGCTGGTTTTTGACAGCCACAGTACACATGAAAGCCTGGGAAACATAACCAATAATCTGATCCTTTGCATAAACTGTGCTGCAGAAAATAAACTTTACATGATCTATTTACTGTCATGAAGGGGTAAACTGGCGCTGAGTTAATGCTAACCTTTGGGTTGTGGCTGTTAAAAAACATAAAATACATCTGAGGTGTTGTAAAAATGCAAAAACTGGTCATAAAGAAGAACAATAAAAAATTTTCCTACCAGATTAGGCAATGTTTCAATTTTATTCAGTAACAAAGTATCTGCCAGTCAAAAGAAATTGCTGAAACACTTGAATTTCACACCTAGTTTTTGGACTATCTTAAGAGGACTATGGGTTGTTTGTAGTCGTGTCCCAATACCAATACTGGTATTGTTATTGGCCCAATACCAGCATTTTGACAAATACTTACAAGTGGCCCAATGCCCGTAACCGATATCAGTACTGGTATTGACACCAAAATCTGTACTCAATTCAATGTGTTACAATTTACAAGTGAGATTTTTGTTAGTTCCATTTTTAGGAAAAAAGTTTAAAGAAAATCTTTGAAATGTTTCCAACAGATTATATCAAGCTGTATTTTTGATTAGATCCAGTCAGAGGGGCTGTAGGTCTATAAAGACCGGAGAGCCATCTTGTTTCTAAATAAAAGAAATGTGTTTTTAAACTCACTGTGTCATGTTTAGGTTCTAACTCATTGAGTACTGGTATCACAGAAGTATTTGTACTCAGTTTGAAAAAACTGAGTAGAGGACACCACTAGTTCTTTGTTTGACAGCTTTGTTCCTTGTGTGTGAATAATGTTGCATTCCATGTACCTCAGAATTTCTTGCTCAGGGAATGATGTCACACCCAACTTTAATTTGTTCAATTTGTATGAGATATAAGAAGCGTTAATCACTTACTACACTAAATGCTGTTCACTAGCAATGTATTTCTCTGTATTTTGTGTTTTTTAACACTGTCATAACATTCACTCACAGGGGTTAGAGTCTGATTTGGTTTTATCAAGACATAAACTGAAGAAGTGAAATTAGTTTAGAACAAAAGCTACACGTTTTACGAGGCAGTCTCGTTGTACTTTGAGGACAAGGATGATTTTTCAGATTTGCAAGCTGGAAACTGAATTCCAAAGACAAATTGAATGCAACATCATTGAAAGTTTTCATATTCAGCACAAAGAGTGAGGAAATTTGTGTTTGGTAGGTTGTTTATTTGCTGTAACAATGCTTCTTGGCAATAAATTGTATACAGGCACCTGATTGGCAGCACATGGAGGTACCAAAAGCTCAAAACATGTGGTAATAGCAATAGTAAAATAAGTTTTTTGACAGAGAAGATTTTAAAATTATTTTATGTGTGCACCTATTAAAATGGAAATTAACAGGCTTTCCAACAATATTAGATTTATTGCTGAGAAACATTGTTACAACAAAGAAATATTCTATCAAACACAAATTTCCTTACTTTTTGTTTTAAGTTCAGAAGATTTGTTTGAGAAGTTGCCTTTTGATTTTTATTCTTCCTGGGTTGAATATGTTTAAAGTTCTTCTTTTGTTAACATTAAAAATCTTTGGAACCTTGCTGACATCTTTTGAGTTTGACATGCTCATTGCTCACCACTATCATCTTGGCAAAAATACAATCACATTATGATTTATGCACTGAAAACATTACAGTTTAATAAATTAACTGAGAAACTTTCTACCACTGAAGGAGGGTTGAGGTAAACAAGCATCCACCATCCATGAGCTGAAAAACTGCAAAATGCCTCCTCTACATCTCTAATTGCATGTTTTCTCTCCACATACCTGTAATTACTCTCTGCCTACCACTCATCTTCTCTGTCTGTGGCAACACTTGTGTTAAACCATAATGAAGCCTGGCTCTAATGATTTACAAGTGCCTAGCATTAACACATACTATAACAGCTACAGACACTACCAGGGAGGGTGGAATTACATCTTTATCAGACCAAATATATATAGGATAAGGGGGGGTACATTTAAAAAGGGATGTTAGGCAATATCTTTGTTTTCTAGGTAAGATTGTTTAACTCCACAGCATGGAGAAACTGACTTATGCCAGCACATAAGTGGCAAGGCCCACTTTATGTTCTCTTCACCTTAAACCGACAATATATCTAAAGAAAAAAAGTGTTTTGTCCTTTGATTTATTTACATTTGTCCCGACTGACTGACTACATGTGCCTCCCAAGGACAGAACTTTGAGAAGAGAATGTGTGCTTATGTGGATTCATTTGCATAAGTAGGCCATTGGTTCCTAATGGAGGCGTTTTGTTCAGGCGTTAACAAGGTGTCTCGCCGAGGCTCTTGTTCATTCGTTCCTTCCTGTCGTCCGCTGACTCCGACGTCCAGGCAATCAGCACTGCATTTGGGCTCTCTCTTTGTGTGATTTACGAGCTCCCAGATTCATTTAAAAGCCATTGTTCTCCTCTGACAGATACCAGGGCTCCCTTCGCTTTCACACTCTCGCTTGGGGACCGCACACACACACATTTTTACACAGTCGCTGCTTACTTTATCTCTCACTCACTCACCCACTTGCTCAATCACTCAGCGCATACACACACACAGTGCCCATCTATCATGAAGCGATGCAGGAGGGAGATTGTTATCCCCGGTAACCATATTAACCCACAGATCTCCAGCTCAGGCAGCACCAAAGGGGGGGAAAAGAGGAAGAGAGCAAATGATGAAGAAAAGATTGAGAAACAAAGTAAAAGAAAACTAATATGTGAAACATTTATTCTCAATCATATTTTCATTCACATCTATCATCCTTTGCCTACGAAATAAAGATGTGCGGGGGGAAATCTGGTGAAATGTCTCGAGCCACTCGACCTCTTGTTTTGCTGACTGTCTGTCAGCGAGGCGTCTTTAAACGCATCAGGACACACCTGCGCTTGATTAAGTGTGTTTAGACTGCAGATGGAAGAAGGGAGGTAATTTGGAGAGCAGAGGTTTTATGAGAGTAATCATCTCCAATAAGGCCTGCTAGGGAATCTTAAGTCCCCGCCCTACACACACACACGCTGTGACTAACGTGCACCACACACACAAACAGAACACTCATTTGCACCTTCTAGCCCTCTCACACCCGTGCACATAGATCATTTATGCCCCGCTGTTCATTATGAGCTTTAATAATTGCGTTTTAATCTTATTCCTCATAAATGGACAACTTGTATTCTGCTCTCAGTGATGAGGACACATTGGCCTCCCACAAAGAATGCTCATATTGAGTTACAAGCTCTGCTTGGAGTTTGTGTGGGAGATTCTCTTCATAAGTTCATATTTTCAAATGGGCTTCAGAGTAGTCATTAGGAAGGTGATAAAGTTAAAGTATCGCAGAGAAATGGAAGGAACCAAACTGAAAGGAGCTCATGTCACTACAAATCTGTTAAAAGCAGATACCATCATGAACAAGGGAAAATTGAGTGTCAAACATACACCTCCATTACAAGACTAATAAAGATAAAAACAAACAGTTGGATGAAAGGAATAAAAAGTGTAGTCCAACTCATTTTTTCACCACAGTTTTTGAGGAATTCAGTTTCTTTACATTGTTACATGTTGTCGTTTCTTAGCACTAACACAGATTTAGGTGAGGTGTCCACATTTCTTTTAAGCATAAACAACAAACCTCAGTTCAGTCCAGCAAGTGGCATGAATGCAAAGAACTACACAATATGACGTCCAATAGCCATTGAAAAAGCCATATTGAAAGCAATAATTGATGATGACAATAGAAAAAATTCAAGTGGAAGATAGACTGATTGTGGTTATTGTTTTTCAAACATGGTTAATTAATCACCTAATAAAATATTCATATTCAAATCAATAGAAAATGAACATCCCAAAAGAGTCATTTTAGGACCCAGACTAAATTTGAGCGCAGCAACCACCAAGCTGTTTTAAGGCCAGAAAAACATCCAAGTTAAATGGTTCTGTCTAAAATCGAAATCCATAGTTCCAGTCGTAAAACGCTCATCACTCATGTCAGAGTCAAAGCTATAACACAAGTTATCACATCATAACATCAATTTTGTGGCTCCAAAACTCCAAAGGAAACAGCTGCCAGAAAGATAGCTCCACTCTATGCTTATGTTGCTTTCACCAACAATCTGCCAAGGAATAGCAGCTACTCAGCCTGGACTGACTGGAACAGGTGGACTCAAAATACCAGATTTCGTCCAATCACAAATATGCAGCGAGCCTCATACCAAACATTTCCACAGTTCCAAATGAGCACACTTCAGGACCAATACTTTTTGCAAAAAGGAGAGTAAATAAAAGTTTATAAAGTGGAAACACTTTCACTTCCTTTGCAGAAGTTCATTGTACACAGGTTTGAAGCATTCAGGACAACTGAATGTTGCAGAGTAATAAAACACAAAACCAGCCTTAACTGCCGTTCATACATCTATTTGTTTTCTTTTTTTTCTTTCTATGTCAGGGGTGGAGCTGGTGCTTATCCCCAGCAGTCATTGGGCAAGAGATGGTGTACACCTGGACAGGTCTCAAGTCCATCACAGGGCCACATAGATACAAACAACCATTGACTTTCTCACGATTAGAGTCACCAGTTAACCTAACACACATGTTTTTGATCAGTGGAAGGAACCCAGAGTACCTGTATAAAACATACATGTGCATGGGGAGAACATGCAAACTTCCAGGAAGACTGGGAGGCGAACCGGCAACCTTCTGACAGCACTAACCGCTGCACCTCTGTGCTGTTCACATCATCTTCTATATATGATAACATGCTTAATTATTTCTCTGTACCAGAGTTTGCAGTTTTATTTTTTACTTCAGAGTGGTTGCATTTGCATAGACACTAATGTTAGACTCTCAGCAGTAAACAGGAAATCACTCAGTTATTTTTACAGAGCTTAAGACTTGACTACTGCACAAAATAAATTTCCCATTAGTGTAAAGTGATTGATCTTGATGGATGATGGGATAAAGTAAAATGTTTTTTTATTGTACATGTTCTGCTCTTTTATTTTCTTCTTCAGGTTAGAAAAATAAATCTATTGCTGGTAATAAAAAAAAGTTTAATATCAATTCTTTACCCAAGAGCAATTATTCCTTGAAGATTTAATTTTTTTTACTTTGTACTAAAACACTTCTGATACAAAAAACATTTCATAAGAACAATGTAACAAATGATGTTATTACAGTAAAAAGAGGCCACATGTGACTCCAGAACTATGTGTCAGCTAAACAGCGTCAGGAAGACTGCCTGTAAAGATCCAGTAAGCATGGGCCATAGTGGCATTGGTTTTAAGGTAAGTGGGTTGTTGACAGGTTTTTGGACGACTTGCACTCTGCTCTGACAGGCCAAGAGTTATTATTCAACCTGAGAAAGCCCAGTGGCACCGCTCAAACCCTCAAACATGCTTAGCTTCAAGTGTGTGTGATCGAAGGGAGCCTGAGAGGGGCACAGAGTCATCCAGTAGATTTACTGTGTCGGTAAGCAGCTGTGTCTGTCAGTGCTAGCCCCAGGCTTTCCAGTGTCATCCAGCCTGTGTGATTATATACTAAATTTTTCCCTTCTGCCTTTTTATGTCTTTATCATATTCCACCTTTAAAAAAAAGATTATCTTTTTTCTTAAATAGATACAAAAATAAATTGTGCTCTTCTACAGACACACAAATCTACACATCCTTAAAACTGTGACCTCAACCGGGATTTATGACTCACACACTGACCAGAAACTGAGAGGAGCTTCTGGAAAAGAGATCATCAGCTGACCTGAGAAAACATGCAGGTGGTTCTCCATTTGGAGCAACTGTGACGTCTGAGCTGATTTAGATGGCTTTTCAGCCTGAACACTTGCTGCAGTTCTCACTGCAGGTGTTGAGGCTTGGTTTGGGTTGAAAGGATTACAGGGTGGAGAAGCACCGGTAAGTACAGTTTTCTCTTTGTGTCTGATGGTATAAGTGTGTCTGAGAGGGACAACATTAGCTTGATTGCTGGCTAAAGTGTGTGTGAGGGTTTGTGTGTGTGTGCTGGTTATAAAATGCAATGACAACATAAAACAGACATTTCTTGTTTTCATTTGCCCTCAACAACATCACAGCCCCTTGTGTTCCCTCATTCATCACTTTTATATGAATAAATTTCTTTAAAACATAAACGGAGACGTTTGTTACATCATCTGGATGCATGTGAAAACAATTTGGTCTCTAACTAAAAATTTGATCTAATTGTAACTTCATATATATCATTTAATTTTCTTCTGCTTATCTGTGGTTGAGTCATGAAGACAACAGGTCCAAGAGAGAAAGCCAGACGTCTCTTGATCCTGTATGTTTAAGTGAGGTTAACTTAAGCACATTCACTAATAAATGTATGTGTAATGTTTATTAGTTTATTTGTCTAAAGGCTTAATCAAGAGAGCATTCCATTTTCAAAATGATCAATAACAAATAAACAGCAGAAGCAAAAGCTTTCCAAGACATGAAACTCGTATCGCAGTCGCGGCCCGAGTACCAGCTGCATGTCAAACTGTCAGACCACACGTCCCATCCATATTGTTTTCAATGGACACATTTTGAATTAAAATTTTAAATGCCATCTTCAACAGCATTAGCGGTTGTTTTTGTCGCAGGATGATGACATCATAACAAGAGCCGAGCACCAATAGCAAAGGCTGGGTTCCATTCCAAAATACCTATATTTTGATATTTATATAATTTAACATTTAGATTTCACATCTAATAAAAAGCAGTAAAATATAGATAAAAGTGAGCTAAATATAAAAAAATAGTGAAAAGTTCTTAACTAGAATTTTACACTTAGAAGGTGAGTTAAATAATGACAAGGTGTTAATAACATTTCTTTACATTTTATTTTACACTTGGCACCTCATATGTCCGTGTCAAATGAGTCAAAATTACAAGTCCCCTTCTGCTGAGGCATCTCTGAGCTTCCCTCCCGCTGGATATTGGTTAAATAAACAGCTCAGTGTGAGCCGCGTTGAGGGAACAGCCAGCTCACTCGGGAGTATGCGTGTCCTTCAGCACATCACTTCACAAATGCTGGTCAGGGAGCAAAGGCCTGCAGGTTGCATGACTCCACTGTGGGCGACAGACACAGACAGGGAGAGACAGACAGTAAGGGAGACGGTGAGACATATCATTTACTCACCAGGGATGTACTCATTTACTGTTTCTCATCTTCACAGGCCTTGAGATGATTAAAAGAACAACATGAGGAGATCAAATGACAAACATAAACTTTATTTTATAAAACAAAATGCTGATGTGGCGGAAAAAAACCTTACTTACGAAAAAACATGGGAAACAAAAGGAGAGCAGATGAGTACAAGGAACACGAGGTGACCAGAGTGTGGAGTAAAAGCCATTATTACTCTGCTGATGAGTGGAGGATAACAGACTTGATATATGGAACAGCGTTAACGAGTAAGTGGAAACACCTGAGCTGCAGGGAACAGGTGAGAGTGGATGTGGCAAACTCATCTTCAGTCTGAACAAAAAAAAAATTAACAAAAACTGAAATCCAGCGTAAAATTTGTTATGACTGATTAACTAAATTTCACATAACCTCTTATATCTTATAGTTTGTGATTGATTGTAATCATTTACTTTAAACAGAAAGAGAATCAACACGTCTCTAATTAGTTTTAGTGTTTGTTTAGAACTTACTTCATTGTTTATTATGACATCATATCTGGGGTGTGACCAGGTTTTCTAAAAACATTATAAGAACATGGGATTTGGGCTCACTTTGTCCAGATCTCTCAGGCAGATGGGTTCAGGAAATGGACCATATTTGAGGTTATGTGGGATAAACGTTGTATGTCTGCGAATAAACATTCAAGGCAGAGTGCTGGACCAGTTTCCTGTGCTTGATTTGGGTTTTCATTGGACACAATATTTTCACCCGAATCCACATTTGCAAAAATGACACACTCATAGGGGTATGAGATAGTATGTATCTTGTTGTTAAAACTGAGAGGGTTTAAAGCAACTTTATCTGGCACAGTATTACAATATTATTGACACTAGTGCAGCAGATTGTTTGAATATAATCATAAAAAATGTATTTAATATACAGTATGTAGTCTTTTAAGGCAACTTTCTGTTCTTAGAGTGATTAAATTAATTTATTCTAAAAAGATCAAATGTAAACAAAGTGTTTGAATTTAAAACAAATATATATATATTTTGTGGTATCTTGATACAACAAATACAGTAGCTACAGCAAAAGGGTAGGGGTGGGGAGTGGAAGGGGTGAAACAAAATGTCAGTTTGGACAAAACAATAGCAGGAATAGTAGCAATAAGGGCAATTCTTTCTCTCTTTTCCCAACCAGTTTGTCAGGGTAGGGATTTAACCCAGTTAAGGGTGGAGTCTGTTGCTGTTTGGCCTTGTGCCCATGTACAACCAACACAGAAGGGGTCACCAAGGCCATCCTCTCATGCTGGCGTTCACTGGAAATTTATCTGATTACAGTGTGACCTGCACAAAGTTTTTTAAGTCAGGCTGGTGGATGAGGGTTAATATAATCCTGCAAGCTCCAGGTAAGTCTCAGTCTTAAGAAGCCACACAATAAATTACATTAATGCAATCATCAACTCATTATCTTATATCAAGCTGATGTTACCTCTAGATCCAAACTCTTTTGTATTTAACTTTCACATGCATGGATGGCACACAAAAAAAGCACGTTAGGTGACAGAAAGAGACACATGGAATAAAAAAATAAAATAAAATAAAAACCCATGTGGGGACAGAGGGACAGATCGGAAGGGATAAGTGGGCCATGACTCTGTATGGTGGCAGTGTCTTGTCTTTGATGTCAGTTTGGTTCCATATCCAACACGCCTGATTGGATAGCTTCAAACAAACCGTCAGGACCCCAGTTTCAACACTTCAAGCATACACTGACAGAGAATACCTCGAAGGCACAAGTTTTATAAAAGGCAGAGAGCTGACTGAGGTCATGTAGACCTCGCTGATCTGAAAGGATTTACACCATCCTGAATGTGTTGACCCGTACACAAAACAAACAGAAGTTATCAATAAAGACTTTTAAATGTGCAAACCCTACATGTAACAGCACCCTACAAACTTTTAAATACCACTTTTTTCAGATGTAATATTTACAATATAAAAAGTCCTTTAAACATTTAGCTTACAGTCAAAAAAAAAACTCTCCAACTTGTGCACACATTACTTGTATACTGTATGTTGCAAGAGAGGGAAAACAAACTGAGCAAAATTACCTCTTGAGACTTCATGTTCAAATGAGTGCACGTAAACACACATGAGGCAGGGCTCTCCAGGCATGTTTACAAATGTAGCTCCCCAGTGACTGGGTTTACTGAGGAAATAAGGACTAAACAAAACAGTGGTCTACAGGGATACACCATAAAACACACACACATACATGCATGTAAAAGTTACAATATGTTTGCTCATTTAACTATCTTGTCTACAATATGCATGGTGCAACCCAGATGAATTTATTGTAGAGAGATCAGCAGGTGTGCTCCAGCAGGTGAGTACATGGTTGAAAATATCTAGAAGCATTCATTAAACAAATGCTTTATTTAGAATTCGAACTCAAGTAGTTCTGTTTTTTTGTGTTTAAATTTAAAATGTACCATTAGAATAGTAAAAGCAGGCCCTGTGATGGACCATCCTGTTGACTCTCGAGAAAGGAACCAGATGTCACCCCAACCCAAACCTCCCTCACAGGAACCCTGAACAGAAAAAAACTAGTGAAAGCACCACATAGTCCAAACTAACTCCCATTTTCAGGTGATCTCTGTTTAAAATGCTGGCATGAAATGTTGAGCCTTTATTTTTAAACCAGAATTTCCTTTATTGTGATAAAATAGCTAACATTTTAGAAGGGTTGACTGACAGTGACCAAAGTATAAATGTCCTGTTCAAAGTTGAGCAGTCGATGCACAATCACTCAAGGTTCATTTTCGCACACACCTCTCATAGCCCATGTGACATACGGTGCCAAGCTCCTGGGAAGCCTCTTCTGCTGCACAGGGTTCTTCTCACTGGACTTTACACTCAGGAAAACAAAAAAAGTCTCCACTCCAATACCCGCTGTTACTTTGGCCCAAAATCTCTCACAGCTAAAGCGCCACACTTTTCAGCAGACAGATTCCTCCATGCACATTGTCAGTGTTTACTTCCATCCATGAGTTTTTGGCCCTTTGACTATCTTCATAAATGTCTGTTTCTGGGTGCAACTGCTGGCTTCGGGATGTGGAATAGTTGAAATGTTGAGAGATTTTTAACATAAACAATCACGCCCACAAACTTCTGATAAATCACACAGTTATTTTTTATGTGAAGAAGGACAGAAAGTTTGCCCGGGTGCTCGTGACAGGGTGGAAGACGTGAAGCTGAGAACAAAATGACACGATTTTCATCATGCAACTGTGACAATGAGAATGATGCAGAGTGCTTTAAGCTTGGTTTATACTGTATGTCAGTACGACGTCAGACAGTGGATTGGTGTTTGCGTCATTTTGGACATCTTTTTCTGACCAAGTATAAATGGGCTGAAGATGCGGCGGGGGATAAATTATAATAACTTCTCCCTCTGCCCTCCCACAGCACTCCCAACAGCACAGAGCATCAGCATATGAACAACAAAGATGATGGCAGGAAAGATAGTTTTTTCACTCAACGACATCAGTGTTGTGTTGGGTGAAGAGTATGATGAGGAAAAACTTTAAAACATTTTTGTTAACTGTGTAGCTGGAAAGAAGCAGTGAACGTCGGTTGCACATTCACGTGATCTCAATTGGATCAGACCAGCTGCTCATTAAAGCTGTGCATCGTGCTAAATCAACAACTGGCTTCTGAGAACAAATCATTTTCAGCAAAATTACATGGGGAAAAAATGCGCTGTCACAGCTCCTCTGCTCCACATGAACAAACAAGCCCACAAAGTTCTGACCAATCACATGATGTGAGCCAAAAAATCCGCAGTGCAGAGTTCTGACAGGGGGCAATGCACACGACCGCTGTCATGGGGGAACGGCAGACAGAAGTTGCGCAGTTTATTGTCACCCATCAAGGTGAACAAGACGTGCGACTGAATTATAAACCAACCTTAAGGCTTAATGTGTTACTAAGGCAAAATTATACAAACTGGACTTAAATTACAACCCCCCCCCCCCCCACACACACACACACAAAAAAATAGATATATAAAAATAAAACACAACTTAATCTTTCAGGACTCTTAATTCACATAAGTCACATGAGAGTTAAAAACACATAAATCTGTGTCCTTCTTGATATATAGTCAAGGTCATTACTCCATGCACCCTGTGTTTTTGTGCTGAGACAGAAGACAAGCTGTATAATGTTACCTCTGTAGTGGTGATGGAAATATCTACCAGGGTGAACAGATATTGTATTTGGAGTGTATGCATGAGCTTTCACGACGATGCCTGCGAGTGCATCAGAAGTACAAGTGCAAGCGGCCGAGCCAAATGCGTACTGTAAACGCTATTTAAGGAGAGTGCTTAGGCAGCACAGCGCAGCACATTCTCCACGTCAATTGTCCTGATGAAATAAGGTTTATGGAGGGGTGTGGTACAACAAGGTTAGGCCCAAAAACAATGATTGTTTGTTGTAGTTTTATTGGCAGTAATAATTGCTCCCCCTCCTCTGAAAGGATGCCTTCTCATCAGCACGTAAGCATACCAGCGCACACATGCACGCACTTATGTACCCACAGGAATGCATCCACACTCCTGCAATAACACACAAAGTCATATGAATCCCTGGTTAATGACACCAGCAACGTGTGCTTTTTAAATGAGTAGTGATGATGCCCTAAATAAACTGTGCAACACAGAGGCCTTTGGAAGAAAAATAGAAGAGTTGTGTACACACGAACATGTTCTGAGGCCTCCACAGTGTCCAATACATTTGCTCTGAAACTATAAATGTGACAAAACAAAAGTTTTTCACAAGTAATTTTGTTGTGTAGCATCCACTGCAAGGACTGATCATTTTGACTGAACTCAATTGAATTTTACCGTGTTTAAAACAGTGTCATGATGTCTTCCTTTGCACGTGTTCCAGCACACAAACGCTGGCACACGCGCAAAGAGAACTAGGAGTGCTTCCCTATGAGGCGAAGGTAAAGGCAGGCAGGCTCAGGAGCATAATTGAACATGTAGCTACAACACTACAGGGAGTTGGCAGTGCCTAGGGAGAAGCCTTGGCTCCCACAGAGAGGCCCTGAGCCTAACTAGACCAAGCTGTGCCAGGCACCGACACAGCCCCCCCGCCCGCCACATCTTTCTGCTCTGCTAGCCCACCGTTTTACACAGCCCACCCCACTGTTTTCTGTCTGTACAAAACTTTTTAGACAGTTCTACTTTGACCCGTCCTCACCCCATTTCAACTGAGAGTGGGGTCAATGACTAAAACACAATCAAATTATAATAATACTAGTACTTGTAATTCGTTCTTAAGCCTCTCAAGAGACTTCCTCAGGCCCTAAGACTCCAGTCAGTTAGGAACAGAAGTGTAGGGGCCATGTTCTGTCTTGTCTCATCTGCCAGACCAGTTCTCACAGCAAAACTTTAAAGAGAAATTCAGTGTTCTTCCATGTGTTAATAAAATAATGCAACCTTTAAATGATTGGATTTCAGCAAAAAGTGTGTCTGTCATCACTATGCCATTAAATCAAAACCTCTTTATGTAATGTAAACCCACATTTAGCTCCAGCAGTTTGGCCCGTATGCTTAAATGTACAGTATGTCACACAGGGTGGCAGTTTGTATTTTCTAGGCACATAGTTCAATTACATACCACAATCAACTAACTATGTTATGTTCAGTTGTTGTGAAATTGCTGTATATATCAAAAATAAATTTGACTTTGCATCATAATCTAAACTCCTTGAAATTGGCTTCTGTCCCTTTAATTCAATTCAATTCAGTTTATTTATATAGCGCCATGTCACAACATACATTGTCTCAGAACAATCTAAAGAAGAAGCAGCAGTTTGTGTTGAATCATCATCACAGTCTCCCATCCTGAGCAAACAGTGGAGAGGAAAAACTCCCTATTAACAGGAAGAAACCTCCAGCAGAACCAGGCTCAGGACAGGCAGCCATCTGCCTTGACTGGCTGGGTTTGGGGACAGGAAAGAGACAGAACCTCCTACCATTTCCAACACTCCCACTTCAACATGTTTTCAAACAAGGGAGGGGTGCTCTGTGGGGCGGGATTTAGGCTTCAGACTGAGCTCCAGGGAGGAACTTTGTGTAAATAGGCGGTGCTTTGTACCAACAAGTGTTTTGGGGCAGTTCTGAATGGCTACCACATGAGATTCAAGGATTTCTCAAACATGCATGAATGAAATGCAGCTACAAAAAGTTGATTTTGCACACACACATACACACATACACACACATACATACAAAAGTTACTTTATTGCGTCCATGGTTAGAAAGAGTTATTAGTTCACAAAATAAAGGTATAATGCTGTATTCGTCTAAAAATATAACAACTTTTTGTTTTTTCTTTGCTGGTGTGAATGTTTTTGCAGCCATGTGCTGCTATAAAACAGTCAAAACTTAAACAGAAAAAAGTTACAAAAACATTTGTGCAGTATTTAGCAATAAAATTCACACTCTTTCATGTTTTTATTACAAAGAATATGCTCACCTATAAAGTAACATGGACACAGCGGCAGATATGCAAACATACATACGTGCAGAAAGTTTTACCAGGATTTTTCTGCCAGCTGTGGTCAGTAGAGAGAGAGAGAAAAAGGGGGGTTAGTCTAATTTTGGATACAGTTCCTAACCAGTACAGCAAGTCAAACAACATCATATCTCCACCAGAGCTCTTGGGGTTTCCAGGAATTTTAGAGTTCATGGCTGGGTTTTTGAGACAACACCTGAACTTTACACTGTTTGAAACCATGAAGGTTCAGCTGGGTTTCAAATGATAAAAATGATAACAAATATTTGTCACCTTTGTCTATTTGGATTTTGAGAAGTATATAAAATGTGTGCATATGTTTATTAGAATCAGTGCAAACCCTAAGTAACTAATGTATGGTGGGAACGTGTGTTATGCAAGCAGCAGTCAGGTATTTACACTTCCCCTGTACAGTGTCCCCTGTACAGTGTGCTCTTTCACTTGCTCTCTTTGAAGAGCGTTACATAAACAGGCTACACTGGCGTGGACACAATCTGACCCAGTCCTGCCACCCCAGAGGCCTGGGTTCAAACAGGGCAGCGTGCAAAACTTTGGGGATAGTATTTGATGGTAAGAAAGTGAGAAGGAACTACAGTACACAAAGAAAAGAAATATGCAATAAAAAGAGAACAAGGTACTGAATAGATACTGTGCTACCTTATCATTCTCCAAAAGACAAGTAAAAAAAAACACCTGTTGTAAAAATTTTAACCTTCTAGAAACCCCCACTTTTTCTTTTTGTTTCGAGTGGTATAGCATTTCTTATGCTGTTCTGCAAAGCTATGTAATGAGGCCCAGCTTATAATTGGGCCAGTTGTGTTATTTTAGGGTAGAACCACAAATTGCCCACCCTCTACTGTACTGAACTCTGAGTAGGACATAGAAACAGAAAGGGAGAAAGAAAGCATATTAAAAAGCAAAAAATCGTGCAAAGATTTAATTTCCATTTGTGCGTTAAATGTGATTATGCTGCCTCTTTAACCGGTTTCCTTTCAATGACCTGCACTCAAATAGGAAGTTTTGCAACACCTTTTCTTCTTGACTTCTGCATTCTGTGGATGAACTTTCAGAAACCAACGTCACAATAACTCGGACACACTTGAGTTCCAAATCACATTAAAAAGGGAAAGTTGAAAAAGTAAATCTTAATATTTCATTAACTCAGCACTCTGAAGGCCTTACATAACAGGAAAGCTACGCATCCACTCTGATCATGTATAAGCTAAAATAAAAATCAAGATATAATATGATAACAGCTTTTATGGTGTGGTAGTTTCTTTACTGTTGTTGATCTTATGTTACTTCCCAAAATACTTAAAAATGTTTGGTTGAAAATACTAAAAACAACTTGCTTTGCAAACATGTATGAGAAATTCCCCACATTTTCTGTGACTGTGTCATAACAAAACCCACATGTCAGACGCATTTTGTTTTGAATGTTTTCTGCTTGAGTGAGAAGCAATAAAAATGATTTAAGGCTTATTAAAGTACTATATCAGTCCATAGGCTTACTGAGAAAATGATCTAAACTATCACAGAAGGAGCAGAAATACTGTTTATAGTTTATTTCATAAATTCATTTTTAAGGGTCTCATACATTACCCACAAAGTACCATCTTTAAGTTATGTTTTATTTTGGTAGCAACAAAGTTAGTCTTGGGCAGCTACTTGTTTTAAGGAGATTTATTTAATTAGCAGTTCCCTTTGCTGGCTGGCAAATTTCCAAAACTTTTTTTTTTACATATAATAAGCAGGACTAAAAGCATGTTCAAGACCAGAATGAGGCAAATTACAGTTTTTGCCTGGTACATAATTAGAAAGTCCACCATAAACTATGAAGCTGTTATTGAGTGCTTGGTAGAAATCTGGACCCTTTCAGTAAAAATAGAAACTACTGCATGGAAATTTTACTACATGATATAAATCCTCTTCAGCAGTGTTGTAATGCATGCTACTGAAGCAGTAGTAACTGAAGAATACTGGAGCCATTGAGGTAATGATTTACAATTCCATGATTTCATGTCCCTCTGGTGCTGAAAGGTGATGTCATTACAGTTATCAGAGTACTGTGCATCAAAGGTCTCGTGAGCAGCTGAATGAGCTCTGCCACCTGTAAGTATCAGTGATGGTAATCCTTCATTTGGTACAATTAAACTCGGAAAAATATTATGTAGCATATTAAATTGAGATTGTGTTTTTAGTAATGCATAACACACAGAATTACTGAGTATGCTCTGGCACATCTGTAAAGAAAAGCTTAATTATTATAGGACAACTACTTTGATTCATGGCTTCAAAGTAGATTTTCACAACTGGGAATCTGAAAGTCATGGCCACCGCTTTTGACGAGACCAATCCACAGCATGCTGGTCCCATATGGCACCTCCTGCAGCTGGTGGGTCCACAGGAAAGTTGTGCCAAGTAGCTCGTTCAGGCTGCACCTGATCAGACCCCATGAAATTCTAGCCACCAAGCACCTACTGTCAAGCCTCTCCCCCAGGCCAAACTCCAGAGTGAGGCCTTTGTAACCCTTGTTTGTAAGATATATCTTGATCCCTTTGCCTTGTAGTCATCATAATGATGAATGAATTGTGATTAGACTGGCCCCTTGCAAAGAACCCTTTTGTTATGACAGGGCATAAAACATGGGTGAAGTGCCCCAGAAAACAATGCTTCTGGGGTCTTCAGGACACTCAAACGCTTTCACCACAAGAAAGGTGATGATTCAAAAAATGGGTGGACTGACACTGTCAGGTTGACAATTAGCAACTGCCTGGGATTGGGATGTCTGGAAATGTCAGTGTAAAGTGTAGCTCAAAACACCTTGTTCAAGATAGGCTACAATGGATGGATGGATGGATGGATGGATACTCCTCTCTCAAACCTACGTTCTTCCTTTTCAAGAATGAGAACATCTTTATCCCTGAAAGAATGACAGCTGGCCTGTAGATGAGTGTAAACTGCAGAGTCCTGGTCTGATGATGTTGCTCATCTGTGTTGGGCCATCCTTTTAAACAGTGGCTGCTTTGTTTCCTCAATAAATAACTGGTCACAGTCCTCCTGGCACTTAACAGCATACACAACATCATTCTGTTTGTGCCGGGGAACTGGATCTTTGGGCTGAACTGCAGTCTTTGCCGTGATGTGTTTTGGGGATGAAAAAGTCCTTGTAAACCCAAACTTTGTTTTTACTTAATAAGTCAAGCTATTGTTACTAATCTTTTCATGTTTTTGCAAAAGGCGAGGCCATTACTTAACAAAAAGTGTTTTGTAAACTATTCAAAACAAGTTTTTGCTCTACTAATGTCTCTGAGCTAAGACAACTCATATTTACATGTTTTTACTGATTTTGAGCGGGGCTTGTCAGTGGCCTGACCATTGAGCCAGTAGGTGGCAGTAATGCAACTTTAAGTTTTTTTTTTCCAACACGAAGAAGAAGAATAAAACTAGCAGAGCTCAATGCATGTTTCTTCTGGCTGTGTTGGCCACATGGCTGCTGACTGCATTGGTTCTGTTGCATTTTAATGATTACTGGCCATGATTTTTGCTTGGTAGTTCAGCTGTGTTAGTTTGTTCCATTTGTTTCTTTTTTTCTAACTGCCTAATTTGATTGGTGTAGAGCTTGTGAGGGATCATGGGTAATTTTCTTTTCTTTTCCATTCCCTCACAAATTTGTATATT
>JARVJO010000024.1:11698585-11709644 GCA_031762555.1 Cynodonichthys magdalenae
AACTTAAGTTTTAAAGTTAACACAACTAAACCTTATTAGTTTCATCATTGTGTAAAAACTAGAATGGTTTAAGGCAATGGGTTTCCTCGCGATTTTTTAGTAAAGTCAACTAATCCGGGCTAAGAGTGATGTCATGTTTAAAAAATAAATGAAACTCTTGTAACATACAGCATGACTATTGGTCTGGGCTTGGGGTCCTCCTTTTCACTCGGTGGCTGGCTGGAGTCCTGTGTGGGTTTCTTGTCTGTTTTGAGGAAATCCCAGTTAGGATAACCACATTGCTCCACGGCCTGTCTTGTATGGGATTTTTCTATCTGTATCCTGAGTTTGTTCCCAGTCCAAAGGACCTACTCAACTTTATTTAGATTTCGCGACCTGGATTATTGAGTGGCATCTGGAAATTTAAAAAAAAAAGTAAAGTTTTTTAGAATAAAATTAAACATTAATATTTTATACACAAAAAGTACAAATTTTAGCTTAAAAGTGTTTTTATGTATTTTATTATTTACAAATGTAATATTTCTCAATTCCTTCTCATTTTATCCTTTGAGTTGCTTTTCTCTTTTTTATTATATCTATCCTGTAATGATTTAATAATCTGGTCAACCTGCAGTTATGTGACACACTTGAAGTTGTGATTTATCGGAACTGAAAGAAGGGAGGACCACATCTGCTGCCTCAATTTGTCTTTTTTTTCCCTACCTCTTCCTCATTCTGAACTTGACTCACTTTGAGACTAAAGGACGGCTAAGAAGGCTTATTACAACATCGAAACTCAACATCTGTGGCTCTCACATTATAGTTTCGGTGGAAAAATTTAGAGAAATTCACTCAGCAATTTTGTTGCAGCCGATTCTCACAGGACAGAACGTGCAGTCATGTTGGTTGAGGGAGAAGAAGAGGAAAGAAACATGTGGACTAATGGAAAATAATGACCAAGCATTAACAGCATGACAAGTAAAGGAAGGAAGAAAGTGGAGGATCGGTCAGCAGACTGACCAGATCATGAATACGCAACAGGAACTACTGACTTGGAGCAAACTGGACCCAACTGGTTCTAAGTTTTTGGATTTGATATTGTTATTCTTTTTGCATTATCATGTTCATAATTCATGTGTTGTTTGCGACATTAACAGTACACAGCTTGTAAACTGTAAACCATTACACGGATTTTTCCTGATGTAAACATTTTAGTGTAAAATAAACAAATGAGGATATGAACATCACATCTGGCTTAACATAAAGCAAAAACTCTCAAAACACCAACAATTGAGATAAAGTAGTAAATGCAAATAGCATTGCTGTGCTTTTACAGTCTGAAGATAACCTGAAGTTTTTTTCAGATTTATCACTTCTCATGTGGACATAAAGAATTGTGAACATTCATTTGTGAAAATTTTTACAATTAAGCTCCACATAAATATAAATTAAAATTAGGGAAAATAATTAAATCATTTCAGTAACCCGTCATAATACCTTTTTCTTGAAAGAATGTATATATTGTGTAACTTTTCATGGTATAATTAAAATTTTGTTCAAACTATTTGTTTGTCATGCTGTACAAAACTATTCTGTTTATATTTGAGGATAAAAACGCAGCTTTTTAGGTCTATATTTGAACAAGTGTTACGACTTTGAGAGCTTTTACATGCTCGCATGCAAGGTTTCTCCAGCAAGAAGGAAGAGAGTTTATGAGGAAGGCCTTCTTTCAGTTCCCTCATATAAACAGGGTCTTTATACTGTGTGTGTGTGTGTGTGTGCATGTGAGTGTGCACGCATAAGTCAGTCTCTGAGAGGTTATTAGGATGGGTGTGGGTGAATAGGGATGTCTGTGGTTTTCAAAGGAATTTCAGACTGCGCCTGGCCGCAAGTAAATCTGAATGTGCATATATCTCAGAGAGGCACAGACAGATAAAAGGCAGAAAAGCAGAGAGACAAAGAGTGAAAAAAAAGTCAGAGGGAGATGTGCTGTGATTCACGGTTCCTCCTCTTAAACTGAAGCCTCAGCCGCTGTTGATGTTGCAAGCCCATGTCACAGCTGTGTGAGGATGACGGAGGCTGGAAGTAGCACATGACTTCAGATTGAACCAGACGGACCAGGTTCCAAGCTGTACTCTCATGACTGCATGCAGAAAGTCATGTAAACAGACAAGTTGTTTTAGAGAACCTTGATCCTCTAAATGGGCCATAATGAGGGGGTCAAAATGTTTTACTAGCAGGTTCCAGGCACAGCCGCCTTGCAGGCTTCATTACTTTGAGGGGCTCATCTTGCGCTGCTGCTTACTTACTGTCTATTCTATTTCCACTGGCTTCTAAATACGTTAATTAAGTCAGGACACTTTATCTGGCCTCCATGACCTCACAGCTGGAAAACACATAAACATAGATGTACTGTAGTCGTTCTGAAGAGAAGGCTTTAAAATGTAGACATTGAGCAAGAAGGAAAGAATTATAATAACGTATCAGCATGAGTTGTAAAAGCGCTCCACCTAAAAACTAAAACATATTAAAGAAGACATATCATTCTTTTAAATCCTTCCTTTTCACATTTAAGTTATTCAGTTGTGGTCTATAATATGGAACTGCAATGCTTTGGTATGAGTCCCTGCTTATTATAACTCCACACGCCCCTCTTTCATCCCTTTTCTGAGGTGTGTCTCAGATCAACTCACTTTGAGGCTGTCTCTTCAAATCCAAACGAGGAGCTTCGCACACTGTCCCCATCCAGAAAGATTCATCCTAGTTTGCTAGAGGGGTTTATGGCTATATGGTGCAGAAACTTTTTATTTAAAAATAATTAAAAGATGTCAACAAGGGAAGACTTGTCCATTCAGCCTTACATGTTGAAGCCAGAGTCTGACCCAGAGCCAGAGGAGAATGAAGACAACGAAAGTGTAGTTGGAAAGTGCAGACCTTATTTAGTAGTTCCATCACAAAAACTGCAACATTATTGTTCAAATTATGGAATAAGGAGTAGAAAAAAGTGAACAGGTTGACAAATATGACCCAAACAGAATATAAAGATATCTACGCAGAACCGGGAAAATGCATTTAATGGCTAAAAAAGTAGATTTTGCATATTGACACCTTCCTAAAATAATCAACCAAGTATTTTTTTTCAAGTTTTTTACTAAAACAAAAAAAAAAAACTTGGGTCAGCTTCAGTCACAGTTAATACATAGACCATTATCCTAATGTGTAGAATCAAATGATTCGATCAACAGTGAATATAGGCGGTTTTACCACAGGTGATCAACATCATGAGAAGATGATTTGTGCAAAAAAGTTGATTTTGCTGAAAAATAACTAAGACGGTTATTTTAGATAGGTGACAGTATGTCCTCTTAATGTCAGTCTGTGCATCTTTGCAACACATAACCTCCTTGTAGCCGGCATGTGCATAAACAAGTGGATTGAAAACATGATTTTAAAAAATATTCATGCAATTGCATTTATAAGGCAATATGTGTCAGATGATGGTGAGAGACACTGAGCCAAAAAAAAACATAGCTCACCAAATTCACATAAAACTTCTTTGCAGAGAATCAACAAACCTGCTTTTTGAGGGCAAAAATAAAGATATACTGAAATTTGGTTAACTGACAACAGTTCAGTGGAGTTCAACTGAGTGCTTGTAGTGTGTGCTCATGTGTACAAACACTTCCACTGGAATACACACAGAGTCAAGAAGGCTCCACTTTAATCCCTGCCAGAGCAGACAGGAGAAGCAGTGGAGAGGGTCTCGCGCCAAGTTCCCCAACAGAGGACTTCTGAATGTTTAAGAGCACGGAAAACAGAGAGGATGCAGACAGGAAATGCACACAGACGGAGAGAATGTAAAGTGTGTTTAGAAGAGACAGGACCCTGTGTAGCAATAACAAAGTCAGGGGTCAATGACACGACTGATGACAGGTTACACAGAATGTCTCGGGCTAAGACGAGGACGTCGAAATCCAAAAGCTTACAAATGATTTGTGCGCGTCATTAGACATGACTTGTTTAGCTCAGTTAAATGATATGTAGAAAAGTCACTTTCAGAGACAATATGAACAGTGATGAACAAGATGAACATTTGAATTTTTAGCAATAGTGGGATGAATCAAAATAAAAATATGTCTAAGAGAATCAGTAAATACTTCAGCTGAGTATTTTGAGTTTTTTTTAAACGTTTTTCCCAAATATTCATATTAAATATTCAAAGCCACCCTGACCAAACTGGTGTGTCGTGAGGTTAGCACATGCCTCGGGCGGGAGAATGGCTGTGTGTGGGTAAGCTTGGTCATCTCTGCACTATCCATCTCTGCCATCTATCTGAATAGAATTAAGCGTGTGGACGTCTGTCCAGTGCCGAAGAATGACATCAGCCATTTGGCAGAGGAGGTGAGGGAGCAGGTGCTACATGGGAGCGAGGGAGGGATGGACACATGCGAGGAGAGGTAGAATTGAGGAAGGACAGAGCAAGTATAGAGGGAGGACGGAGGTGTGGGACAGCAGAGCACTGGGTGGTGCAGGAGGATGGGGCAAGAGCCAAGATCTGAGTCCAAGGAAAGCTATTTGTAGCTCTCCATCATGGGCCATTCCAACAGATCCAGATCACCACCAGCATTATTCCTTTATTTCCCCTCTACACATAGTCATCTCTTATCCAGAAGGAGGCAGAGGCTCAATTATCTCTGAATGATGTCAGTCTATATTTGGGCAGGGCTGTTGAACACATCCTACTGTTTTTGTCAGAAATGTAACCTTCAACATAGCTGATTTTAGATCTTTTTCTAACAAATTCAAGCAATTTCAATAAGTGATAGAATCTAATAAGTACATCTATTTAGGTACTCATCTACAAATCTGAATATAGTTATTACCTGCCTTCATGAATGGCATGCAATCATGTAAATATGTGTAACAAAATATCTCAAGAATGAAATTTAATGACAAGTTCTGCAGTAGTCAATGATTGTGCATCTAGAACTTCTGAACTTGCAAAATGTTATTTACCAAAGTCAAAACTGCTTCAGGTTTGCTTTTGACATGCAAATAATGCATAGAATAAAAACTTTGGTGTGAAAGGCAGGGTGCTTTATGCATCCTTTCATGGAATGAAAGGTCTTTTTTCATGAATTGGGCACATTAACTGTAAATAACCCTAAACTCAAATAAGCTTTTGTCTTCAACAGAAATATTTTCAATTAATCCCAACTTGAGTGATGCAATTTTAAGCCATTTTATTTTTAGATTTTGGGACCCTCAAATGAACCAAACTATTATATAAGACCTCCAAACATTCTTATAATTATATATTATTACTAATATTTATGAGGTTTCCCTTATCATGAAGTACTGAATTACTTATGTCAACATTAAAAATGTGTATATTTTCTGTTGACAATGGCACCAAAAATCTGGCCTTCAGTTCATGGAAATAAATCCCCAACTTATAAATGATGCAGTGATGCTCGTGATAGATAAACAAAATTACTTTAAATGGATCTGCAACTAAACTTTATCTTGGCCCAATGCTACAGAAAGCTGGAGAAGAAATCCATTGTGATAAGGTGTAATGTCTCTGGGCCACGTGTTGCAGTATAATAGTGTCTTTGTCTTCCACTTATCTGACTGCAGCTCAGGCTGTGGAGCAGAGTGTTTCAACAGCTACTGTCTGTCAGACCTAAGGACACAATCTAGCTCTCTGTGTGAAGGCTTATTGTCAACCAGTCTGCATGGACAAAGTAATCATCTGAGCTGAGACAGATAAGTAGATTTTTACAAGCCCACACAGATGCCTTTATAGGAAGCCAGAAGCTGGCAGAGACTGGGCATTTTTCTTACACTGCATGCACTATAATGTTGTACCGTCAGCAAACAAGCAAACTTTAGGAAGTAAAAGAGCATTTCATTTATCACAATGTTTTAGTTCACTAAACATTCGGCTACAAATATAGTCTTAAACATGGGCAGACACCAAAGAATCATGCAACACGCATAGCAGTAACCCCTATAACATGATGTGAGCTCCAACTTAGGAAATGTCCTTGGCTTTTTGGTTGTTTTCACGGTGAATCCCAGAATCCGCCCACACAGGCAAGCCCTGCAGAGACCTTCTGTTCTCCAACACAGGACACAAACATTCACAGACAACACACACAACCACTCATACATACACTTAAAGAGACTGAGACACAGAGAAAAGGAAAACAATGACTGACTAATATTAATCCGATTGTCTTTTTCTCACTTCTGTGACAAATTTTTATGTTATCTTATAGTCTGATAAAAGCCTAGCATTTATGATGGACTTGCAGTATAAACAAAGTTCTCTGGAAAAAGAAATGACAGCTGATAAGAAGGTAAAAGTCCTGATTCAATCTTGACATCTGCCAAAGATCTGCAATCACCCCATTTCTTTCTATTCAGGTTCACACTCCATTGAAAAGAACGAGTTAAATTAGTCTGAATTGCAGACATCGACACCAGCAAAAACATTTGGGTCTGTGTGTTTTATGGAGTCAGGAGAGAGTGGAGTGCATATGGATGCCTCACATTATGGCACGTACCACCATAATGTGTGTGGTAATGGCCGTGAAACCACATGTCTTTGTGGATAGAAGAGAGACTCCAGAACAGAGCCATGGCTCAGAGGCAGGCCAGTACTGCAATCCACCTTCAACCACACTCCACCTCTGTTTTGCTCTGTCTGTTTATGTCATCACCCTTTTTTTCTTTCCAATCCTCATCTTTGGCTTTAACTTTTCGATTCCACTTTATGCCTCTTACCACTTTTCAAATATCTGGTATACTTTTCTTAAGCTCTCTCTGGCTTTTAAATTTTTCCAGGTTTGTGCTTTGACCTGAGGGTTCGTGCCTCCAAAAGAATGTCCTGTACAAGACAAGCTTATATTGTGGTTATTCCTTGAAAGGGTCTACTTTATGCCACTCTCTACCATCAAATCAAGGTTAACCCAATGACAATCCCAGAAACTCAATGTATGCAAAGACCTTTGACTGCTTTATGTAGCAGATCAGTTTTGCTTCAGTGAAAAGCCTCTTTAAGTGTACTAAGTTTGTCATTTAATGGCCTGCTTTTTATGTTGCCCCCATATGTAAGCGGACTCTAAAGGCACGCACCACTGACAGAACAACTTGGCTCATATTCAGTTAAGACGCCGGTTTGACATAAATAGCTTCATACACTTATGGTCGTCGTTTTCTTTACCACAACATTTCTTTCTATGTAGTTGTTTCACCTTTTTCTCTGCAGTGACAGAACTGCATGTGCCACACCTTTGCTAGTTTACCATGTGGTTGTTACACAAGACAAAGGAGTTTCTTAAACTGTTTTCAAAATATGCAGCATTAATTTTTTTATTGCAAAGTAAGAAGTGGAACTAGGTTGGTCCAGTAGAAGTTAAATGTCCATTGAAGTGATTGAAAGTGGATTTAAATGTGTGAGAAAGAGATATGTTGTGCCAATGTGCACAAAATAGGAAAAAAGTTACACTCTAACTTATATTTGAATTACTGACTGTTACTGCCTTTAGCTACTGTAGGCCAATAAAGTGGTCCCAAAAGAGACGTAAATAATGATATAAATAATAATGAAATAATGATTTGTATGTGATCACTTTAGGGTTGGAAATATGTCTAACCTGTTCAAAAATGGGACCACATTTGATCTAAAGGTGAAAGTTATGTTTATTTTAGTTGCAGACACTGATTATGATTCTGCATTTAGCTGCGTTTTAGCTGCTGCTCTAATCAGATGTAGGATTTTAATACAGTGGATTTAATTTGGTTTTGTTGGAAATTCCTCAGTTCTAGATGATAGCGATAGGTCAGTGGCACATATTTTTTATTGAACTGAATGTTGGATGAATTTATTAGTATTTTGTGACAAACAACATTGTGATGATTTATTAACTCTTGGGTGGGCTGTTGCTGCTTCTCTACCTTGTGCTTCTGTGGTTTACCTCTGTGGAAAGTCTGGTTCTGACTCTGGCACAAAATTGCGACCAGATGTAGAACATTGGCATCAGTGAAAGTGGACCATGGAAAAACCTTTCTGAAAACTACCCATGATTTTTTTACTAATAACTTCTTGCCAATAATTAACTAGTTGCATCTTTTTTTTTTTTGGGTGGGGGGCGTGGGTGGTTTAAGATTTAAGCACTTTGCTTCTATACAGCCCAGGAAGACCTTTGAAGTTTCATTTGCTGATTCGGTCAATTTGCGCTCCGTAACCATCAACCCGATTATCTTTAAGCATTCATAAACGTACAGCACACTAAGACCTAAAGGTACAGATACTGTCATGTGCTTCAATACACACACACACTGGCTCACATGCACACACAGAAGCACACAGCGCTTATCTGAAGATGATCTACAAGAGAGATGTTATTATAGATCCCTCCCAGACATGATGTCAGTCAGCTTATAAGAAGTGTCTTTAAACCTGACACGTGCTGACTTGTGACATACAACTTTTCATTATACAGCAAACAAAGACATCCTCCAAAAATTTATATTAAGGACTATGTGGATTTAAATGAGCTTCAGTTTTTTCTGGAGTTTGTTAAACATCAGACTGACTGTTCTAAGACTTTTTTTTAACAGTTAAGTACATCATCTCCATAAGCAGAGCGTCCTCAAAAAGAAGCAATGGAGCTGGATAATTATGGGTTATGTTTGTCTGTGGGTGTGTGTGTGTCTGTGTATGTGTGTGTGTGCTTTGGGGTTTAGCAGACTAAAGGGGGAGAAAGGAAAAAAAAAGATGTAATTTTTACAGAGAATTCCAGCTTGATAACCAGAACCAGCTGGCTTTTGTCTCCTAAACACACACACAAATAGAACGATCAGTCCTTTGAATAAACAGTTATTGGATTGGAGAAAATCTGATATTGAGATTGAGACTATGAGTGCAGTTAGTAGTGTACTACTGCCTAGATGTTCACATACAATTAAATAGGAACAGAATACAAAATGTGAAAAGTGACTAAAGTTGTTGACAATTACAAAATATTAAATGACAAAATATTAAATGAAACAGTAGTTGCATTTTTATCTTGTTTTGTTGCAACTTTAGAAGTTGTACCACTCCCTTTTGGGAGTCACATGAATAATCTAAAAAGATCCGAGTTAGGAAACAATACACACATAAACAGCAGCTGCTATCAGTTAAATTAGGTAAAAGTGTGATTTGTGTATACACCCATGGCACATGGAGGATAAACTCCTGGGGTTACCTCCCACAATCTTTATCTGTATTATAGTTTTTTTCCCTGCACTTCAACCTCCAACATGCACAGAGACTGTTTGGCAGTTGACATCTCTACTAAGCTGCTTCCTTGACCCTAGTCGCCCCAGGCAACCCCTTGTTGTTGCAGTATTTAAAAAGATGTGAGGTGCACAGACTCCAACCTGGAGCGAACAGAGATTAAAGTCTGCTCCTCTCAGAATGGGAGCCCTTAAGGCGACACACAGGAGAGCAATTGTGCATGTGTTGTGTGCAAATGTGTGTGCGCTGATGAACTCGGGGGATTCTGTTGTTTTTGTGCACGAAACATTTCCGTAAGCATATGTTGCTGCACCTCCATGAGCGTGCACTCCCCACTGCCGTCTTAAAACTTAAACTTCAACATGTACAGTTTGAATAGAGGCAAACTATCCAAGGCCATAGTGAGGCAATAAAAAGAACCATTTCTCTCTACCTACAGATCAATGGGTTCCCATTCAATTAGAAAGTCTGAAACCATTAGCACCGAGCTAATGACTCCATTCTAGGGAGCTGGGAAGTGTTGGCCTCAGGGTAGGATGGTGGCGGGTGGGGGAGCCAGGAAAAGCATCAAGACTTGGTAGGAAATTTCTTTAACAGCATGCATTATGAGGGCATTACACTTCTTTAGTGTCTTATGGAACAAGTGGTACACTTTGCTGATAGCATATTGCAGCAGGATGATGACTATTCTGTTCTTTTAGTTTTGTTTCAGCAAATGTTAAAGTTGTGTTGTTATGGGTATTTTTGATCACTTTCCTTTTCCACTTGGTTTTAGGAATACTTATTATAAGTCCAATTTTGAATCTAGTTTATTAATCCACTTTTGAGCAAGCCAGCTTAATGAAAAGAGTAAACAAGAAAGCAAGCAAGTCAAGGGAAAAAAATCAGACAGTAGAACACAGAAAACAGGCAGGCAGCCAGGCAGACAGAAATATGGGTGCATGCAGGAGGGTTTTACAGGTAGGAACCATGTGGCTACAGGCAAAGGTAGGACGCCATGGTCAGAGTCCATATCCTGTGTCTTAATGATGTGTGTTGTGGCCTCGAGGGAATGGTAGCTTTATTGGGGAGGCAGTCTGCCTCTGGTAAACACATGCTGGAGCAGAGTGAAAAAAATGCTGGCAAAGAATTAGGTCATTTGTGATAAGCACAAGAGCGGAGTAGCCTTGAAAGCATGTTGGCTCGCTGTGTGTGTTTGAGCATTATGATGAAACTTTATCCTATTAAACATTTGTTTAGCCTGACATAAGTTTATCTCAACTCTTCATTAACTTACAGACAACTAAAACAGATCTTCATTTTGTTTATTGCAGAGCAACAAAACTTCCATTTATTTATGTCATCACAATAAGACAAAAAAAGTCTGTAGTTGCTAATGCTGACACTACTTGAGGTGTATAAATTATTTAAAAAAAATTACTAAGTAAAAGTTAAAATTCCTTAACAGAAAATGATTTTTTTTGGTAATAATTTAGTTTACTGATAAGAAAAGTACTTAAGTAAAAGTCATAAAACTGCTCACAATAATTGAGGAAGTAAAAGTACTTTTACCAACTCATTTCATCATGAATATCAGTCATATTTAAGTTTAAAGTGGTCTTAAATGGAGTAAATAAGTAAAAGTATAATTTTTATGTTTTGAATATAACAAAATAAAAGCAAAAGCTAGGATTTTAAAATGTTTTAAGTGCCGTATTGAAGCAAATGCACTTTGTTACTATACAGGTAAAAGCCAGTAAATTAGAATATTTTGAAAAACTTGATTTATTTCAGTAATTGCATTCAAAA
>JARVJO010000024.1:11710985-11724412 GCA_031762555.1 Cynodonichthys magdalenae
TACACCTTTTGAATGCAATTACTGAAATAAATCAAGTTTTTCAAAATATTCTAATTTACTGGCTTTTACCTGTACACCTCTGATAAAGGGTTAAAGGGATCTTTCTTACCTGTTGCTCACAGGCTTTTAAGTGCCCTCCGTTTAGAAAAATAGTTTAATTCTGAATAAATTTGCAAGCATCAGCTGCTCAAAAGAACTGAGTCATTGCTTTAACAGCAGCAGTTGCAAGCAGCGAAAATACAGTGAATCCGGCCACATGAAGAAGTTGGCCTGATGTTGTTAAGGTTAAATGGAAAAAAGCAAATTTGTCATTACTGTGGAAAAAATTTATAAAAAAATGTCATGACTCTGTTCACTTTATATTGAGAATCAGATGTTAACATAATCATTTCTCAAGAAAAGTTACTCATTCTTCTTTAAAGTGATGTTTCCTGGAATTTACATGAAAATAAAAAAAATTAATATAAAAAAATATATATTCATGTAGGTAAGCGAGGTGAAAAGAGGCACGCTTACTGCAAACTGCTTCTTGTTTGATTGCTCTTGCCTGGCCCCCCTTTTCCTGCAGCGTAAGATCCCGAGACAATAATTGCACCCATTCCTATTTGACTAGCTGGGCCCTGCTCCACTTTTCTCCTGGGACTGCCAATAATGTGGTGTTGTAAGAGTTCACAAGGGACAGTAGAGGGGGTGGGGGATGGAGGGGAGGGGGGTAACTAGGTGTGGAAGCAGTGGTGAATGGAGAGGAGGGTGCACAACTCTCTTCCTAAGAAGTGCTCACTTGGACAGTGGTAGGAATTTTCTGTGGTTTATCCAAGAGCTGCTCCATCTGTATAAACTGACGCCTGCCAAAATGTAGCCTGCCTCTCTCTCTCTCTCTCTCTCTCACTCTCTCTCTCTCTCTCTCCCTCTCTCTCTCTCTCTCTCTCTCTCTCTCTCTCTCTCCACACACAGTCAGAGACACACACAAATCAAAAGCTGCCAGAATGTTGACTCCTTCTGTCATGAGAGTAGGAGAAACTTTAACTCCCTCTTTACTTGCAAAAACAAAGGGAAACTGAGACATTTAGTTTTACGCTTAGTTTCAGTTGGCTTCCCACTTTTGCAGGACGTCCTGCACAATCAGCGATAAGGTTGGGTGTTTTAAAATACAACCCAATCTCATTCCAGTCTAACATTCACCACACAGTATAATACTAACAAATCAGAACACACTGAGCAGAAAAGACACACATGCACACTTACAAACGCTCACATTCCAGCGAGAAGGTGAGTCTTGTGGTTGCCCTGGCTACAAAGTACTTAAAAGAATTGTTTTTGCCTGTTCTACCGAGCTGCTCTAATGACAGTGGTGTGGAGACAGAGGTTATGTAAGTGTGAGCTGCAATCACACTCCACGCCATTTAGACGTGACTCAGCTGGCCCATTGCCTGTTTGCAAAAGTGTGTGTGAGTGTTTGTGTAAGCAAGACAGGGAAAAGGCTGATCGAGTGTGTGCAAAAGAGCAAGAAACTGGATGGAAAGCAGAGAAGAAAAGCAGTTCAAAAGGAGTAGAGATTTATTTTTTACAGTGCATGGATGTGTGTTTTTGTTGGTAGTCACGATTAATTTGTTTTTGCAAAGCACGATACAGCTTTTTTTTTATTTGAGTTTGAAAACATAAGTATTAATTTGCAACTATGCTGAGACTAAATCCACCAGAAGTAAATGAAAACTTGGATATGTGTGCAAGTGTGACAAACACCACACTCTTAAAGTCTCGGTAGTGTTTCTGCTGGACAGACATGTTTCCACAGGATATAAACCAGTCTGATCTTTCTGAATTTCAAAATTCAAGGTAAGAGGAATAACACTCTACAGCGCCTCCTATTGCAGCTTGTTATATAGAACAGAGTTTTTCTTTTAGGGCTTCTCGTGTTTCTTTAAAACTCTTGCTCTTCTTTTGCCAAGAAGGGCAGGATTTGTACTCTGAGTCACTGGGCTGTCCCTGGCACGGACAGACACATGCACATAAATGCAGGCACACACGCTCACACTCACATACACTTAAACCTCTTCATGTTTATGAGTGGGGCTGGCTTTACGCCCAGCTTCAGGGCTGAATGGTTGCTTAACCCTTCAGTAGCTCAGTTTTAACCCTACACAAAAATATCTGTGCAGCACGTTAACAGCTGACGGTTCTGGTCAAGTCTTTTTGAGCCTTGTATTAAAATATCTGAAAGTAAATATAATTTTTAGTCATTTCCAAGCAGACTGGTAAGTGGAAATCTGCATTTCCAGAAACCTACTTATTTTATTATTTGTTGCTGTTGGCTCTATAACTCTTAAGATAGTTTCTTCACACACAACTTCAAAGAGAAGAGATTGCTGTTGTTGATCAAGATTTCTACGTCAAGATTTAACACACTTCGTTTGTTCAGTTGATGTTTATTTGAAAAACTATTTTTTACCCCTCATCACTTTTCTATAAACTTTTTTTTTGTTATTTTACTATTTTTAACCCCCTGTTGGCCTTTGTGTTAACATCAGTGCTGAAGTTCTGATTTTTAGCTTCAGATTTTGTAGTTAGGGAGAAAAAATGTGGCAATTTTCTGTATCAAAGCCAACAGAGACTTGTGCTTGAATGATTTACTTATTGTTTTGCACAGTAACCAAGCTAACTATTATTTCAGTACAAGCTAATTACAATGTAATTACGTGCATTAAATGGATTTAAACAATATGGCAACATGTTTCCTAAAAAAAATACAACAGTACGTGTGTGTCTGATTACAGGATATAATAAACAGAAGTAAAATAAAATAAAATAAAAAGTTTGTCAGTGCAGCTATCACAGCTGTTTATGCTTCAGTCAGCCACAATAGATTTTGAGGTTGGGCTGGTGAGGAACTCTCAGACTTTTGAGTCAAAATCCCAACTTCATGGGGAGTTTCCTTTGATTTTTGCTTTTCATTTTGAAATTGTATCTTCTGAGTATAGATAGAATGCATACCTAGAGCAAAATTAGTTAAATTAACTTGTACCAAGGATGGATAAAAATTTATGTCTTTATCCATCCTATCACACTGGTCGTGCTGTATTTACTGTACAAATCCTTGAATTAAATGCAGCAGTGATTGTTAAACTGCACTTATTTTAAAATAAACAAAGCAGACATGCTGGCAGGCTACTGCCACAACTCTTTTGGACAGCTGGGATATGGTCCTTCTTCACTTTCTTCTATTTTTTGTGTCTTTTCTAGAGATATGCATGTCTATACAATGCTTCTTAATAAACTTTGTTTCAGTAACAGACTTTGTGCAAGTGAACCATAAAAATAAATCTTACATTTACATCATACGTACTAACAGATATATATACACCTCAAGTCAGCACGAGTCACGTTTGGTACAGTAGAATGGAACATGACACAAAATGAATGGATGAACAGGGGTTGTAAGACCATTGAGAGATGGTGTTAAGTGTGTTAAGTGTAATGAGTGTGGTGACGAATGATTTGACCTTATACGCATTCATCGGTGGATCTGCACGGTGAAAGATGTTAGAGCACTGTATCCTCGCTGCTCCCTGTAAGACAGATCCCCCCGGTGCTATAACAGCTCCAATAACCACATCAGCCTGAATGCAAGGCTATTGCCCTCCCACCTTTATCAGAGGATAACCTCTTGAAGAATCCCTTGAGGGTCCAGGCTAATAATAGTATATGGAAAAAATCCTATTGAAATGATAGTGCAGCACAGAATTAAATGACAGTCAAATGTATGTTAAACAATGGATGCCTTTATGTGGGGTGACGAGTGTAGCTGAAGTAAATTTGGACTTTAGAGTTGTTTCATTGAAGTACCACCTGAGAATACAGTGATAGAGTCTGAAAATAAAACATAGACGCACAAGATGGTCTCTTTCTCTCACACACACGCATACACACACTCACAGTTAGTATGGTGACTGAGGAGTGTTCTGTATTTCTAGTGTGTGTTAATGACTCTCCCAGGCACACTGGAGAAGACGGGGGAAAAACTCCGGCTGTGATTTACTGTGGAGCGAAGCAAGCTGGGACTCGACCCAGAGATTCACACTGTGGCACACGCACGCACACAGACATAAACACAGCTAAAAAGAAGGTATAATTTGAAAATGAAAGTAGAATAAGGGTGCACAAAGAAGATGCATAAACAGAATGTTTTTATATGAATCAAATTAAGAAGTTGTATTTTATACAGCAGATGATTAATTATACCAGTTAACTCTTTATTATAAGCTGTTGCATTCGCCTGTTTGATATGTTTTATGATCAATTCTATTGTATTGCATTTGAATTGAACACACTGAGTGGTATTACAGTCACACATCAATCATGGGTAAGTCACTGGGCAGGCATTAAATTGTAACAATGTTTGTATATACAGTTCGAGTCAGACCAAAAACAAAAACACATGTCATTGTTTACCCATCGCAATCTCATTAGCAACCATACAAACAAGTTGTTTAATCCTCCAATTGTTTACGAAGAAAAGGAGGAAGGAATCAGCAAGACGATCCATCACAAGTTTGTGGCTGATGATTGCTGTAAAGTGCATCACCACAGCATCGCAACTGGACAACTTGCGGTTTTCTAAATGCCTTTTTGATGAACTGAAAGTAAAGCAGCCAGCAGAACAATGGAAGGATGAATTCGGTTTGATAGAAAAATACAGTAAATATGTTTACTTTTGTTTTGCCATGTGAAAGACACCTGCTTTAGCTCTGTAAGAACTCATACACACAAACTTAACAAATTAATCTCATTTATACTAAACTTCTGTTGAACAGCATTGTGATCATTACAATATGCAAAAAAATAAATAAAGGTTGTGATCTAAGCTGTATCAGAAAACTTCTGGCTGATTTAGGGAAAGACTTGTCAACAATGGATAGTTTTTTTTGGACAGGTTTCCTCCTCTTTTCAGAAAGGCTAAATAGATTCTGTTCACCCTGAATACAAACAGCTCCATGTCTTTCTGTTAAACACCAAGAATGGACAACATTGACCATTAAGACACATGCAGGGAAAGCACACTCAGACAGAGAGCTACGAAAACCAAGAGTGACAGCAGAGGGCCATGAGGAGAAACAAAGGGCTGAAGGTAATAATGTGGAAGCCAATGACTGAAAGAAAGAAGAAAGAGGGAAAAGAGAAAAAGAGTTGGAAGATCCCATAAAGTTGCGGCAAATGAAAGCGACAGGGAGATATGCCCCGATTCTTTTTAAAAGTTAGTTGAACCTCTGGAGATTTAATTGAATTTGAAATGAGTTGGGAGCCAGGAAAGTTAGCAGAAGCTCTGGAAGGCTTAGCAATAAAGATGAAGAGCTTGGTGAATGACAGAAGAGAAGAAGGAGGAGAGCGAAAGAGAGAGAGAGGACTCCATGACAGTCGCGTACGATTTAAACCCACGCAAGGAGAAAGATTCGGCCACGCACAGGTAAATTGATCTCACGGGAGAGTTAGTAATAGTGAAGTAAAAGCAACAAAGGAAAGTGGGGATATGAAACACTGATGGATGAAATGAGAGAAAAATATGGAGTCATATGGGCTGAGGCAGAAAAAAAAGTTGCACAGGAGCAATTGCAGGCAGAGAGACGGGGGCTCTCTCTCTCTCTCTCTCTCTCTCTCTCTCTCTCTAGCAAACAGACACTAACAGAAGGACCGTTGTGTGGGTCAGGGTGGGCCAGAGGAGGGGACAGAAACACTGGGATGTGAAATGTGACGAATCTATTTTAAAGCTTCAGCACAGGAGCTCTTTCTCGCTCTAAACCAGGTGCGGGGGCAATGGGTCAAGGGTAGGACAGAAGATTTTAAAACATTATTCGAAGTGGATTAGTTTTACAGGAGGAGGTCCAATAATTTAAATTTTATGGGCTATCTGCGATCTAGCCAGGAGGAAGAGCTTTATGATTTTCTGCAAATTTTTGCTCACTGTTTCAATGAAAAAGGTCCTAATCTATAAAATATGTAAATAATTGTGGGAACATTTGCTCACGATGAAGTACTTCAATAAAAAGTCATAGAAAACATTAAGATGGGAATTGTAATACAAGAAAAGCTTGCGATTCCACCTTCCTCCACCTGCCGCTGCCCCCCCTGCTCTCTGGGCTGGGCCTACGAGGATCCAGGCGGAGCAGCTGATTATGCAGGCAACTGTCAGCCCCTTTCAGGTGAGGCCCCCCAGGCGACAGTTCAACAGCTTCAGACTGAGGTTGTGCCACCGAGCCTGACAGTAGCACGAACAACACAGAGAAAAGAATGCTAATGGATCAAATCAGACGAGCGCAGAGATGAGAGGAGGGAGCATAGAGGAGGGCAGGAGGGTGCTGGCAGGATCTCCAGATCATCTGTCATTCATGTGAGGCCTTGCGTGTGCAATATAGCGTGTTTGTTGTGCGTGTTTGAGTGAGAAGCCCTGGCCGCCCAGGATTACGCCCCCCAGTTGCTGACATGTTATACCTCCACAGAGCCTTGAAGTTTGAGAGATGAAGGAAGGGCGTGAAGAGAAGGAAGGAGGGGTTGACGAAGGGATAGATGGATGGATGGATGTGGGAGGCTATATTCAGTACACAGCTCTTTATTCTTGCATCTATGTCTTTTCCATCTTCTATCTGCTCGGGTAACTCCACCTCCATCGTTGGATGTCTGACTGCCCTGAAGCCACATCTTACTGCAGAAAAGGCAACATATCAAAACTTAACGGCATTTCCTTTTCAGAATAATGCTGAGTTCAATTTTATTTTGTTTTGAACTTCACTCATGCTGTAGCTTCTTCCTCCTTCGGGGCAACCTTTCACAAGGAGCGATGAGATGCTTTTGCACCATCACTTACGGGCAGTCAAACAGCCTCTTGTGTGGTGGTAGCTTCTGATTGAAACATGAAGACTTCCATTCCTCTCTTTTCCATCTCTAAATGCCTGATTCCTCCGCAGGACCAAACAGACTGAAAGATAAAGCCTACACTTGCACATGTGTTCCCACCGAGAGTGAATAAAGTACTCTGACAGCCGAGACAGATGGATATTTGATCACCAGCTAAGGTGGATTGGTGCGACACTAAACCAGGAAGTGCCTGTCAAGTCATGTTAAGAACTCCCAGCAGCAAACTCGCTGATCTCTCACAGGGTTGCCGCAATCGTCACGCATAATGAAAGAGCAGGAAATTTTCAAGTTTCAGCAAAGCTCAAAATTACCTGAAATAACCAACTGCCGTCTTACCAAACATCAAGTTGACTGTATTCAAACACAAACAGCTTGAAGTGAACCCTACCCCACTGCTCTGTCTCCTGCTTCATACACACTGTTGCCCTATTCCTGGCAGATGGCTTTAATTAATATAGACATGATAACAAGATTCCCTGCGATTAATACACCCAGCAGTTATGGATTTAAATGCCGGAAATTGTATATGATGCGATTAACTACAGTTGGAGTGGGGCATATGGCAAAAGATTTGAAATGGAGGAGGAGAGCAGATTACTCTGTGGGTGTTTCTGCGAACAAATGCGTATCAGAATGCTGGTAGCCCATCACTGGGTGATTTTACAAACTGTTTAAGTTCTTGTTTTTGTCTGCTATGTTTTTTACAAAGCACACAAGTTTTGTTTTGCCAAGGACAAAAAAAAGAGTAGTCTGTATGAAATTTTACCAAGTCAGCCTCTATGGCTGTGTTCACACTGCACATCTTGATGCTCAGTTCAGATATTTTTTATTTTAAATCAGATTTTCTGGCATGAACGTTCACATTATATTTTGAATGCAACCTCCATCTGACTCCATTGTGAACTCCCCACATGTGCAGAAGATGACACGACATCGCATTCAGCTCACTGTTTACAAAATTAGCTAACATGGATGCTACTTATTAGCATTTTGACTCTGAAGTTGCTGTGCAATCAGCGGTATTAAATAGTTATCTGACATGCTTGTTTACATACATTTCTGTTATTTTAAAATTAATAATTATGTATTTTTACAGTATGTTTTCTGGTTAATTCACAAACACTGATGTTTAAAAAGGTGAAATTTACATATTTTTTCAGTACATTTATTGTTACATTCAAAAAACATTTTATTAAAAAAATTGGCATCTATTTTCTTAGTAGCCCAACATGTAGTAAACGTTATAAAACTATAAACCTACATAAATAGTTAGCTTCACCTAAGTAAGCAAAGTTATCTCTGTATAACTGTTTTTTTAAATGCTTATATTAGATTTTTAACAGGAAACAACAATTTGCTTTTCGTAATAAAATCTAAAAGGGTAATATCACAATACTTGATTTTGGAGAAAATGAACTCTTTAGTAGGAGAAAAAAGGGTAGTTGCAAACAAGTCCAACTGGCCACCCCCTACGTCCTCTTTCTATAATTACCACCAAATCTCTTTTCGTTTGACTATTGGAGCAGTTCCTGGACACACAACTGAAAATAAAAAAGAAAAAAGTACAACTTACTGTGAAGGAGGGCAATTTAAGGAAGTTGAAAATCTGTTTTGAGTGTTCCTGTTTGAAGAAAGTTGTCCATATTCCAAATTTGCAGTTCATGTTGTTTTTGTCCACATTTAGAACTTTAACAACCCTTTTTTCATGTTATTTATTAATTTTTTCTTTTTTTAAGACATACTGCATGTGTGAAAAATCTGAACAGGTTAAATTAAGGCCATGTGGTTAAAAAAATTCCCTCTCTTACTTTTTGTCACTCGCTGACATTGATGGCTGCAAGGATATTTGTGTTGGCATTTAGAAATGAGTCGAGCTCAAACACAACAGAGTGCACAACTGCACTGCCTTTTGAGGTTAACGGTGAAAGGTTATCATGTTGATCTTTGGTTTGTTCAAGCTGTGGGGAGTGTGTCTCCACACATCTGTCACAATCCAGATGATCTGTCCAGCCTCCATTTATACACCCAGAATAAGATGCAGATCAACTCTAAGGAACATGTTTGTGCTGGGGAGGCTGTCTTTGTATAACTTTATACGCCACCCTAGCAACAGATTATTTCTTGTTTCAAACTATGTCTCTAAATGTTTGTGTCTACAACTAAAAGGGGAATTGAAAATTAATTTTATAGAATTTTAATAAATGGATTTATTTGTTGTAATGTTTTGTATCTTCTCTTTATTTAGTTAATAATGTTTCTTCATCTTCTGGGGTTGATTAGCTATGTGTTGTAAACATTTATCCAATAATTAGTCTCTGAAGGTTTTATTAAAGTCTGTTCACTAACTCTTAAGTTAATTTTAATTTCATTTTAACAGATAGACAGAGCAAAAATGGTAAATGGCAAAGTTTCAAACAAAGACCTTTATGTTGAAGATGATTCTTGGTTACTTCCACACCAAAATGGAACTCAATATCTGTAAAACGGAGTTATAGCCATTGATGTGTTTGTTTATGTTAATTTGCTGTAGCAGTCAACTTTAGTTAAGGTGAATCTAATCAGCTGAAGACATCCATCAAATGATGAGATGCCAAGAGTTTTATTAAAATGTTTTCAGTTGCTCATTAAATATTTTGCTAGCATTCAAACAAACATATACAGCATTCAAACACATATAAAGACAAAATGAGTGATACTAGAATGAACTCTGATGCTGGTTGTTGTTCAGTCCTGGTTTTGTAAGACTTCTCCGCAGCATTTGACTGCTTTGCTCTGAGTAGCCAAAGGAAAATAATTCTTAGGTACCCCTTTATGGATCCCAAGAAGCTCAGAACAATGAATGTTTCTAACCTTGTGTCCTTCATCTGAGTGACGCAAAGGTTTGAAAAAAGACCAGTGACTTTTTGAGGAGAGCAATGGGCCCACGTATGAGGCCCCCGCTCACATGGGTTATTTATCCATCCCCACTCACCATAAACCATAAAGCATTTGATACAGTTGATCACAGCATTCTAATTAATCACCTGCAATATTCTGTGGGTAGGAATGGAACTGCTAACTGGTTTAAATCATATTTAAAAGATTTAAAGGTTATTGTATGTATCAGTTGGTAACAATTCCTCTTATTTTGTAAAACTCACTTGTGGCGTTCCTCAAGGCTCGATTCTTGGCCCACTGCTATTTTCTATTTACATGTTACCTCTTGGTCAAATTACTTGCAAATATAATATCTCTTTTTACTTTTATGCAGATGATAACCAAATACATTTATCCATTGATCCATCTGATCTGTCTGCTCTAAATGTACTAAGTTCTTGTCTCACTAATATTAAGGTCTGAATGTCTGATAATTATTTATTGTTAAACAATAATAAAACTGGGGTGTTGGTTTTGGGTCCCAAAGCTCATAGAGACCCTTTAATTCAAATTTATAATTCTTCAGGTTTTTCTTGTTCCCTTGACGCTAGAAACCTTGGGGTGGTTTTACATTTGGATCTGAGCTTCACTAAAAATTTAAATAATAGTATTAAAACTGGCTTTTGTCAAATCAGGAATATTGCCAAAATTAGATCAATGATTTTTTTTTTCTTTGTGTGTTTTTACTATATGATGTAAAGCACTTTGTAACTGTTTTTGAAACACGCTATACAAATAAATATATTATTATTATTATTATTATTATAACGTTGGCTATTTTGGATTTTTTTTTTTTCACATGATAGCAGGATTTTGAAAAAAAGCAATACTTTTTCTGCTGGCCGAAATGTTAAGTCAGAATGTAAGGATCTAAGCAGAAAAGTAGACACTTCAGTCATAAAATTAAGATTTTAAATGTAGTGCTGTACTTAGTTGCATGAAAAAAACACAATCTTAGAAAAGTGTTAAAATTACATGCTATTAGTTTGAGAGGTAAAACACTTTCTTTCCTGTCTCTATAACCTCTTTTTTTGTACTCAGGCAGACACAGAAAACAGACTGAGGGAGGGTAATTTGACAAAAAAAAGGGGAAAAAATGAAAAGTTGGCACAGAAAGTGAATCAAGGGAGCAAAAGCAAACAGAGGAAGGAAGGAGTGGGAAGAGGAGGTGGGAGAAAATGGAGGAGGGAACTTGGCGGGGGGGGCTAAAAACAGTGTGGACAAACTCCAATGAAAACAGCGTGTCATATGTAATCGGTTCATGCAGAACGGGGATAGCCTGTTGTGACCCACTTCTACTTCTTGGCCAGGAGCGACAGGACACTCTGGTTCATGACCCCAGTCTCAAAGGCAAAAAGATCTTACAGAGAAATAAAAAAAAACAGGAACTGTCAATCACTAAAATTCAAAGCAACATATCAACAACTGTTGCTGTAGATGTTCAACAGTGTCAGTCTGATGCGCCAAGAAATCTGACCTGTACTTACGTGATGTATTTCCCTACAAACACATGTATACTGACCCCAGATATGCAATGTTGTCTCACACACACACTGCACGCAAGTACATCAATGCATATCCAGGGTCATGTTAACTGCAGCCGCTGGAACAGAAGTGCAAGACGACCATCTCTGCTTCCTGTTTTTCTGGAAATGAAACTATGTCAAAGGCAATAATGCTGGCAGTCTGAAATGCTGGCAGTTCCAAACTGATCCCCTGAAGATAGCTCATTCAAATCCAAAGCTGTGCACACACAAAGACACAAAGATGATGCAAATTCACACACACTTGAAAACAGGGCAGGAACACAACAGGGGCTCTGCTGACCGTGATCCCGTCTCATGAATTCAATCAGAGAGTTGATCCCTGGCAATAACTAAACGGGGCATGCAAATCATGATTTTCTGAGACTCTGAGTGAAACAACTTCACATCGCTGCTTTCAGCAACATGTTCAGGTGATAGTGGGGTTATACAGCAACAGAAACTATGAAATGATTTTTAAGGCAAATAAAAAGTCTAAAGGGTGGTGCTAGCCTGTTTGGTGCCCTGGGTGGACAACTTCAATATATCAGCCTGTGTGTGTGTGTGTGTCAGTCTGTAGTGAGAGCACCCACTCCCTGCAAGTGAAACCAATATTTAGGCTAGGATACATAAAATAATGCACTTTTCTAGGGGAAGGGCTGGGTGCTCGTGATAATAAACTATTGTGGGTGGTTATTGGGTCATTTTTTTAAACATAAGCATTCAGATTTTAAATAGTGATTGATGATAGATGCATTTCTGAAGAAAAAAAAAACAGATACGATAAGGGGAGAACAGGATGCCCCCCAGGAACATTAGTCTCAAAGTGCTTGAAAAAGAAAACTGATGAGATAATTAAGTCAACACAAAATAGAAAACCGATTTGAAAATGAATAGATCTCCAGCACAGTGCAGATCTATTCATTTTCAAATTATTTTATTATTCTCTAATTCACAGTATTTGTATATTTGTACACCCCCGAAAATGGCTCACAGTGACTAGGCAGAATGTGCCTAAATAACTCTGACATGATGCTAATTTGAACTTATCCCACCTGTTGTTGCCATTCATTTTATAAACTGAACACATCAGGTGGATAACTTTGATGTCATCTCCAGTAATGTCTATCACCATTCACACTTCGATTCTAAAAGGTCCATTATACTTCAACAAGATGTGAGATGGAGGATCTCACTTACGTAATTGGAGACAGTCCTTTTCTCATACTCAAAAGAGAACCCATGGGGCATTAATCCTGATAAGTCTGCCCACTGCAGCACATGTCCCACTCAACCAGAACCATTCTGGGCAGCGCTGTTGACAGAGTGAATGTTTATTTTCAATTGATGTTGGAGGAGTTGGAGAAGAAAGATTTGATATTTCTCTTGCTAACCAAGGAGAAGAGCTGTTTTGGAAATTCTGGTCATCACATGGTTGCCCAGGGGGAGGCACACTTCCTTTCAGTCTGCACAGCCATGGAGAGTTGGTTATCTTTGCTGTCTCCTGCATGCACAAAATTGTCCAATCTCCTTCTGTGTGTTCTTTTACTTTCTTTAGAAGTTTTATTTAAAGGGTTGGTATTATGCTAAATCAACGTTTTTATCATTATTTCATGTTATATTGTAATGCCCCCATCAAACACATACCAAGTGATGCTTTGACTCATTCATGCATGTTTTAGAAATCCTTGAATCTCCTGTGGTAGACATTTGGAGCTTACATGCTTGCTGGTACAAAGCGCTGCCTATATACACAAAGCATCTCTCTGGGGACCAGTCTCCAGCTGAGCTCACGCCCCACAGAGCACCCTGCCCTGAAGCATTGTTGTGAAGATGGACTGAACTGGGAGTGACAGAAATAGTAGAAGGTTCTTAAGGATACAGATGCCAATTTCAAGATGTTTAGATAGGATCTGAAGCGAAGTCAAATTTATTTTTAATATATGCAGTTTTTTCATAACAGCTTACACCAAACGCGTTCTGAGCATCTAAAACGCGCCTGACGCCTCAAGTTGGACGCGCTACGTTCAGAGACGTTCAGACCAGAACAAAACTAGACGCGCGTCTAAATGGGAGGAGCGT
>JARVJO010000024.1:11724512-11744493 GCA_031762555.1 Cynodonichthys magdalenae
CGCGTCCACCATTGACTTTGCATGTAAACTGGCTGCTTCCGCTGCTCAAAACGCGTCCGGTGTGAACCCAGCTTAAGGTAACAGATACTCTGTCAGAGCGCCCCAGGGCAGCTGTGGCTGTAGCTTACTGCCATCACTGTGTGAATGTGTGAGTGAATGAGTGAATGTCTAAAGTGTAAAGCGCCTTCGGGTCCATGTGGACTTTATAAGGCGCTATATAAAATCAAGCCATTTACCATTTGATTGTGGTATGGAAGTGAACTATGTGCCTGGGAAAACCATAACCTCACCAAGTTTCTTTATAATTTTAATTGGAATAGTTGTAATGTTGGCTGTATTTTCTCACAGCTTGAGCCATCAGCTTCTCTCAGAAGCCACTTTACATAAACAAACACACCCACAAAGTTCTGACCAATCATATAATACTCAACGCATAGTAAAGTAAGAACTTGTTCAGCCTGGGGGCAATGTACAAGACAGGCTCTCAGCAGATATTAAGAGTAGCAAAATACAAATTTTCATCACGCATCCACATAAGTAAAATACAAGAATGGCCCTCCTTATTGAGTATAAATCAGGCTTTAGACCCCTGTGGGAGCTCGTTCTCTCTTGGCCCCCAGCAGCCCTTGGCTCATTGACCTGTACACGTTTCACGTAGCCCCTATAGGTGGTGAGGGATTGTGCATGATAAGGCCTGAGCAGAAACATGGGAAGGTGGGTGGGGGTTCAGAAGCAATAGAGAGGAGCACTTATTCAGGAAAAGCATTAAAGAGGCAGGTATTGATTTGGGATTTTAAATGTTTTTCACAGTGATATATCCAATTAGCCTCTGAACCCTGGATGGGTCTAGCGCGGGCTCCCCTGAGGCCGAGTGGAGGGCCACTATTACACTTCTCCTCAGGTGGCTTCAAATAATAAGAAATAGATAGTACCTGTTAGAGTCCAGACTAATAATGGAGCGATGCTAGGAGGCTTTTGGGGAAAAGTAAAAGAATTAAATCTATATATATGACAATTTACTGCAGGAAAATGGCCCCATGCAGCTGTATAAGAGGATTTTTTTTCTGAATTTTGTCTGCTGTGTGACATGGTGACTTGTCCAGGCAGTGCTGATAGCTCATTGATATTGGTTGGCTTTAATTCTCTCTGCACATCCATGCTTCCCCCTCTTCTTTCTCCTCCTCCTCCTTCTCCTCTTCTCTCTTTCCTCAAGCTCAATCGATGCTAAGTTATTTAGCAGATAAAAGAGTTGGATCAATCCGCAGCACATATCAAAGTCCCAGCAACTTGTGTATAATATCTGGTGTGTGTGACAGAAAGAGTGAAGTTGAGCACAATGTGTCGACCTGCATGTGTATTTGTAGCCTAAAATAAAAAAGAGCATATATTTGCGGGTGTGCGAGTGTATATGTGTGTGTGTGTATGTTTGTGCGTGTGTGGGAGAGAGCTCGTGAACATACCTGCTGCTGCTTTGTCAGAGTACTTGAGAAACAGAAAGAGGAGAAAGACTAGGAGAGAATGTCCTTGACTGTTCAACAACACTTTTTTTTTCTTCTTTGTGCATGTGCAGACACTTGCTGGGATGTTCTGCCTTTTGTTAATATTTAATTTATTTCCATTTATCAGCATTGGTATGAATTGAGGCAATTGAATTAAACATCTGAAAATGGCCCAGACATGCATGAGAATACGCTTTCCACTTATAGACAAAGTGCTGCTTTTATTTAAAAAGAAATGTGGGGGAGGGGAGGAAACGAGTTTATGTTGAGAGAAGGGGGTAAGAAACTTAATTACATCCTAGAGAAGGAATTGAAAGATCCTTCAGAGAGCATGAGGGACAACATTTTTTTGAAAGAGGGGAAAACAAGGCAGGACAATTATTTTATGTTTCTTATTTTCGGATTCAAATATAGACCTAGCATTCCTTGCAGAAATGCATATCACCCATTGAATTTTAGTTAAGGACAAAGGTCCTTTGCTGAGATGGAACAGTTGTATCTGTCATATTGAGATATATCATGCTCAGATTCTGTGTTGGCAATGACTCAGCTTTTACCACAAATTTTAGCTCAATTTCTGTAAAACTGACAGCTTCATTAATGAGGATTAGCTGTGGTGGCTAGCTTTATTCTAATTTACTTCAAAATTTAACCAGTTATAAATGTACATCCAGTTATTGGTTGTTGAAAGTTTCGATAAAATCAGTTGTTCACAAGATATTTTGCTAACAGATATACAGAGTTGATTCCAACAGGGTCCAAATGTTCTTCAGTATAATTCAGGTATATCCAGTGATTCTTTTCTGGAAGTTTCATTACAATCTGTCCAGTAGTTTATGAGATATTTTGCTAACAGATGGGAACATTTTAAACAGATATCAGGTAATTATTTAGCACCTGGGGTATGTAGAGTATGGTTTTTGGGTAAACTGACTAAGTTGAAGCCACTTTAAGTTGCGTTGGTAATAGGGTCATTACTGAAAGTTAATCTGTTGCACGTCCAACAGAGTGAGTATTACTTTCATCCAAACTCATTCACTACTTCAAGTGAAAATTTCAACATACACAAAGACATGAGCAAAAAGCTTTGGTGGTGGGCAAAAAGACAAAAAGCTACATAAAAAAAAAAAAAAACAACATTTTATAGGTCTCAGGAGACAGTTTTAATAAGGTCAGAGAGGAACAACTGTAGATGTCAAGGGTTAGTTTCTGACACACAAAATAGCACACACAGAGAGCACATTTTAGCACCACAAAAAGCCCAGTGTAGTTGTTTGTTACAAATGTGTGAAAAATGACACTTGTGTAAAAATTTCCAAATGCTTGTTTGTGTCCTAATTACCTTGGAAACAATGTACAATCTTAAATAAGCAAATTCTAATTAAAGCTGAGCCCACATGAACATTAAACTTGTATAACATTTCATGCACTTCTTTCCCCAGTTCACACTCACAGAAACATGCACACCACAAATGCCCAAGCACACACTTTAGAATCAAGAGTGAATCATTGCACTGCACATCAGGGCTTGGGGAGCTGGGGATTTCCGCGTAGAGAAAACAGGTGACATCTGACCAATTCCCACACAAATATATGTACAGTACAGCCATGTGCAGCTGCTTTTTGTTTCGTTAAACAGCACATATAGGCCAGGTAGAAGGATTTGTTTCCATTACGAAGCAGAGGGTGGAAGATGGTGCAATAGAAGACATACTTTGACCAATGCAGTTGGGCCAAAGGGTCCTGACCAAAACCAAAATGAACTCAACAGCTGAGACACACCTGCTCATGTGAATACACACAGAATATTACGTCTGAAAACTCCACCCTGTGTTTACCCATACACACTTTAAATGGCCATGCATGGCTTGTTTTCACTCAAAATAAAGTTCACAGCAACCGTACAAAAGTCAGTAAACATGGTTCTAGCTTGGCCCTAAACATAGCTTGGCCCCTCTATCTCAAAAACTTGCTTGGGTTTTAAATGTATCACTTCGTTCTTCCTTCCCAGTGATGTGTAAAGTGATGTCTAGCTGTCCTGCTGGCTGTCTGCCTCTCAGTTTGTCTGTTTTCTAGTAAATTAGAAGTGAGCTAGACTGGATGGACGTTAGGCTATGCAACACTTTATTTGGCAAAGCCCCACTGACTAAGATGAGAAATCCCCCCCACCCCTCTCCCACTAATTGTCGTGTGAGGAGTTTCCAAATTAGCTAGGATAAATAAACATGTCCGCACATCACTGAAGTGTATTACAAGCATTTTTGCATATATATTGATGAAAAATGAAAATACGAACCAAGGTTTACACTGTTTTTGGAATTATGCCTACAGAAAATAAAAACGAATGTGCTATTTGTTGTGCGATCAAACATTACAATTCTAATCAGAGGTTTTAACACCTGTGAACAAACCCACTAAACTTAAGAAAAGTGGCAGTGAAACAGTGGCATCAACAACAGCTGCAAAAAAAAAAAAAAACTGCTAAATGTTTGCCAGAAAAATTTAGAAGCTGCTGCCAAAGGTTACATCACACTAAGAGAGTTGAATTTCAATTACTGTTAAAACATTACTGCTGAACAGAATTTCTTCATTTGCATTTGCTTCTGATAATATCCCCCATTATTTTCTTAAGGTTTTCTCTTTTAACCAGCTGTTACATAATGATCTCTGTGAAATTCCCCAGATATAATAAACCAGCTTTGCATACTACTGGGGATTATTCTAATGGGTGTCCATGTCCACGTTTAATCTAATTTAACTCTATTGACAACAAAATTATGATCATGAGATGCAAAACAATGTTCACGAAAAGCACAGTTCTGATTTGAATTGTTTGGGTATGCTTGTCATTCTGAAAAGATATATTGTTTGTTCGTTTACTTTGTTACGTGTTCACAACCAAATAGAAAGGTCACCAAGTACATGAATGTTTGAATGTAAGGAGAGTCATAAAACTAACCACTCAGCGCTGGACCGAGAGAGTTTATTTCTCCAGTCGGTTCCCAGACCGGGCATGCTCAGAGTTTTTACAACTTCTTCAGGACCTGACCCCGCCTATTTTCTTACAACACTTGGGTCATCCTACCCTTTCAGGGGTCAAGCCTTCACACATTTTTCCTGCAAACTAATGTCAAACCAGCTTTTATTATGTGTTGTAAGTGTTCTCAGACATCAAATGCACCTATGCTCTGTGTGGTCATAGTGTTATAGCCACCCAGACTAGCAGGTACATAAAATCATCATTTTAATCACAAAATAATCACACAATAGTTTATAAAAAATATATCAACATTCACCTAAGAAAAAAACTACAGAATGTGAAGTGCTTTTAAAAATCAGTCAGTAAACACCAATAAATTTCTTCAATTCTCTTCATCAACTATCCTATTTTGTAATATTATTCTAACGCCAACCAATCTATATGGTTGCACCTGTTTTTAAGGTCCATTTGTCCATTTGTTGAACATCAGAAACCAAGAGGCTAGGGATTGATTTGGATGTCTTTGGTGGGCAGAAAAGGTGTGCAGAGTTGGAATTGCTACCGAGGAATCTTTGACTCAGACCAATATTATTCATCGAGAACAATATCCTAAAATGACTAATTATACTGGCCAATTAGTGGGCTAATTAGACAATTATCTAAGCAGGCAGTTTATTGGCTGGGAAAAAAAATCAATGTGAGGAAAAGATAGCAGCAGTGATTGGGTTTCCTTTTTATTACCTTACCTGCTCACCCGCACTGCATACAAAGCTGCACGACACTGTGAGTTATTATAAACCTGAGCTAGTATCACTAAGCTGACTCAGAATTAAAACATCATTTTGTTTTTTAGTTAAAACATTTGGAACCTGCCAGTTACCCGATCATAAATGGAATGTCAGCGCTGCAGCCAGTGGAAAAAGGCGAGAGCAGATTTGTAAGAAAGAGTCAGAACTGTTGTTCCCACAGGACATACATTCAGAGTCAGGTCCCACTGAAGATCTTATCTGATCCAGTGTCATCACTACAGACATGTTCTCTTTTTAATGCCCTCCTCCTCTGTTTACTCTCCAACTCTTGCTAACTTTCCTTTTTTTTAATCACACAGTGAGTTCATCATTCTGTGGCAGTTTTGTCCCTGACACAACTGCTTAGTTATACACACACACACTCACACACACAAAGCTCCTCTTCAACGTCCACAACGCTGGCATCCAGTCAAAGTGGCGCTAAATTGTATTAAAATAGTGCAGCGTTCGTCGCAAATTTACATGGGAATTAGGGAGAGTAGCAGTAATTACTCCCGGCTAGTGCTGCTAATTGAATAAGGGTGCAGCCTTTCTCTCCTCTCTTCTTCACTATACACACACACACACAAGGCTCTGTGATTCGCTTCAATGTCATTGTGCCACTGCTATGCCCTTTCAAGGGCCTGCGTTATACATGAAGGCAAAAGATAGCTGTGGGGGGTGATTTGCATGTGTGTGAGTGTGCATTCCTGTTTTATCTTTTTCTTTACTGTATAAACCAATGATATGAATATAATGGTCAGTGGTGTAGTATACAGAATCTCACATGGTTACTTGTATTTCTAAGCCACGTGGGAAATTAGGTAGATGTAAAATCTTTGCACATTAAAATGTAGATGTGTCGTTCGGGGGGGGCGATCGAGACATTCCTGTGGGAGGCAAATCAGAAGCAAAGTGAAGAATATGAGACGGTAGGTGGACACGACCGGAGCACAAACAGGCAGCCTGGGGCCGTGTTTGAAGTAGGCCTCGGAGAGAACGCGTTGCCTTTGAGGTGTGGCGAACATGAAAGTAACTGTCATACGGACACACACACACACACACACACACTAACCTTCCCATTGGTGTATTTGCATGGCAAAGTACTTGCTGGCTAATTCCCATGTTGGCCTAATTCTGTAATCACAGTGGCTGTTAATGTATGAACAGATCCCTGCGTTACACCTGCAAGAGCTCAACTTTAGGGGCTGTGGGAAAACATACCAAAAACATTTCAAACCCCCCCCCCCCCCATTTTTTTTATTATTCTTCAACCCATTCTGCAAAAAAAGCCATAAATATTTTTTTCCTTTCTGTAGGTTTGTGTGTCAGCCATGCGGTGTGAAAAAGAGAGGCTGGTTGCTCTCAGGAATATCAACCTGTGGCTGTCAGCTTTATCAGATCTGAGCCACTCAGGGAGAACTAAACACACTCTCCCTCTCAGCCAGTCTCTTTCTCACACAGGCACTTCCAACAGCATACAGAAAAACACAAATATGCTTACTATATACTGAAAATACTTCCCCTTACACATGCAGCTCATGTGTGTTTTGATCATAAACAAACCTGTTGCATCTAGACTGAACAAAAAAAACCTCTAAACTTCAGAACGGTTGTTCAAGTCTAACTAAAACTTTTCAACTTGCGTTTGTCAAAAGGTAACTGAAGAAAACTGTATTTGATTCACAGCATTCCAATTATAGAAGTCCTCCCTTTTGTTGAAAAGAGGACTGTGACATCTAAATGTAAAGAAGCAGACATTCAGAAACTACTCAGACTGAATTTATAGTTTCTTCTTTTCAGCTGTGTGTCTTGTAGATGTTTTACTTTTTTTCCTGCTTATTTTTGGTAATTGTGTTATTTCTATTCCTTTGTGGTTGTGTTGTGTGTAATTATACCCATGTTGTGCTTGTTTTTGGTCACTTTGCACTTTTTATTTTTTTATCAGCAAGGGAGTTTTTTTCCCTCAGCTAAATGAAGGATCTGGTGTTATAAAAAACATGTAATGGATTTGATTAAAAAAATTATGTCAACTGTTTTCACTCAACTGAATTGAGTAACACATTTACTTTACATTAACTTTACATTTACTGAAGTAAATGTGTTCCCTTTACTCAGTTTAGCTGAGTGGAAATAGTTGATGTAATTTTTTAAATTAAATTTCTTATATCTGTTTTTAAATGAACTTCAACACTGGGTGTGATTATTTGTCTGATTGCCAGCAATTTGAAAAAGGTTTGCACTACTTTTGTTATTTTAAGAAACATTAGGTAGATGAGTTTATGGTTAAGTTATTCATATCATGCAATGTATATTTGATGTATGTTTAACGCTTGTGCTGTATTGTTTTTAGAGTTAGAACATTTACATTTATTTTTAAAAATTGCAAACAAAATAAAACAAATCTATCTCAAAATAATAAATCTGAACAAACATACCACGTTGTTATGACTTCACCACTTGTCTTTAAGCTAATTTCATTTTAGGTGCTAGGTCATGTTCATTTGTGTTAGCTGATAAGTGTAGGTGTGTGTACGTGTGTGTGAGTTCCCCCTTGGCAATATTATGAGTGAAAATACCTGCTGACGCACAACAGCCACACTCAGAGGTCAAACACTTCAGAGTTTGCTTTCATTGATTCATAGCCTCAAGCACAGAGGACGCCTTGTAACCGTGTGTGAGTGAAGAGGAGAAAACCCGAGACAGAGATTAAGAGAGAACGTGTATGTCTACATCCTAATGTGTCTGCATCTTAGCATGTCTGTCTGCATCAAGTGGTGTTGCACAAAACACAGCTTCAGGCTGGCCCGTGTTTCCTGACTGGGGGGGGGCACTGTCACTACAGTTAGGGTGGAAACCTGAGTGATACAGAACAGGAGATGTACGAGGAGCTGGTGCTGAAATTCCTCAGAGTAATACAGGGAAAACTAAATGGGAGTAAAGAGGGGTTGAGGTAGTGTGTGAATGTAATGTTTGGACACAGAGAGACGGTTTAATACGGGTCACAGAACTTTGTGAAACTCCTTTAACATGAGTCTGTCTGCCTTTTTTTCCCCTCTTACACACATCAGAAAGAGTAAAAATATGTTATATGTGTTTTACAGTAAACAGAGCCCACAGAGTTTCCCTATCTGACTAATTCTCTCCAACAAACAGATGGTGGAGAGTAAACAAAAAAGACAAAAGGAGGGGGGAAAAAAAACTTCAGGATACAGAGTTGACGGTCCTCAGTCTGCTGAGACTCTTCATGCAGCAACTGGTTACAAGTCACTGTCGAGTTTCTAAGGGATTTGCAAGCCACATGTATTCATGTTTGTGGTTTAACAGCACTGAGAGCTCTTTGTTTGGCGTTATTCATCCAAGCTAATCCTGAAATAAGTAGTAAGAGCTTCTTCTGGAGAGTATAAACAGTGCCATATCTGATTCATGCTAAAAAAAAGACAACAAGGAAAAAGAAGAGGCTGCCAACAGATATGATGAACATGGTGATTTTTCAGGCGTGTTAAACTTTTACCTAATCGTATATCTAGAGCACATGTGGTCTAGATATATGCCAAATATGGCCCACCACAGCATTTTATTTGGCCTGCTACAGCTTCAAAGGTGTATTAATGTAAATGCTGCTTTAATGTCAGTGTTAAACTACATTAAACTACATTTCCCTAAATAAACTTTGATTATTTACTCATGAAATGACTGCATCCAGCCACTAGGAGAAGGAACACAAAGTTCAAAAGTAGCCGGCAGCAAACAACTGTTAGCTGGTAAAATTCACCCTGTTAAATTTCTATTTCACTGGCTGCTTTTGCTGCAGTCCAGTTGTACTGAGAACTGGAATATCCCTCCAGCGGTTATTCACTGTTGGAAAGTGGGAGAGTTCAGAATTCAAGACAGCAGCTAGTTACCACAACTCAACAGTGAGTAAAAGTCTTTTTTACTTTTATTAGTATTTTTGTATTTTTTACTTAACATTTATTCAGTTGTACACATAGTACCTTTCAGTGTCTGTAAGGGGACATGTTAAAACACTGTTTCTATGCATGAAAAACCAAGGTGAGCTCATTGTTTGTTAGTGGTTCTAAGCCTTAGCAATGAGAAGAGGAATGTAATGTTTTATTGTTTAGTCAAAGTTAAACACTGAAGTTAATTATGACTGGCTCTTTGAGAGCAACCAAAATGTGCATGTGGTCCTCTTTGAAAAGAAGTTTGACACCCCTGATCTAGGGTAAAAAAATATATATATAAGTAATCAGTGATATCTGATACATCAACATGCACCTATGCAGACGGTTCAAAATAAAAATATTTCTTTGGTATAAAAATGTTTGCCCTCCTTGTTTTCTTTTTGTGGTCAAATGAGATTCCTCTTTTGTTCGTTCGCCATCTATCTGTTTAGAATGAAGGCAGATATTTTTTGCTGAAATGAAAAAGTAAACAGTGATGTGGAAGTCCCTCCATTTCCTGCTGACATCCTGTCATGGGTATTTATGCACACTCACACACACACACGCACACACACACACACACACACACACAAAGTGCATGTAGGGTAGTGCTATTTCTCCATTTCCCAGCAAAGCCGGTCAGCACGTTTTCTACACTGACCTGTCATAACCGCTACACAAACAGGTGGATCAGGGGTGAAGCTAAAGTCATAAGAAATAGGCAGAGATGTTTAACTCTACAATGACTGCCGCTGCTAAAATGTACAAGGATTCAATTCAAAACTGATCAGTCAGATTTTGCTTTAGGCAAGATGAGTTAAACTTGCATAAAGTTTCATTTAGTGCCTCATCTTCCAGCAGGGCTGCCAGGCCAAACCCCAAATAGATTTAACATCTTTTCCCCATTTAAACAAATCCTTCAAACTGTTGCCAGCATTTAGATTATTCACAGGTCCTTGCATGATTTGCAACAGTTATCGCCTCATAATAGTCACCATGAAACCACAAAAATCATAACGCTTGCTGAAAACTATGCATCCAGGCTGATGCCGTGTATCACATACTGTGACAGCTGAATAGCCAACGTGACATTTTAGACATGAAAGTTAGCAAAATATGTAAGCACAAGACAAAAGTGGTTAAAGAAGCCTTATTGTAAAAAGAAAAATCTCCAATTCAAAATCTGATAAAAACAACAAAGGCATCCATTCTTGACAATCATTTTTTTAATTAGCAGCATCCAGGGAAGAGGCTGCACTATGAACAAGGACAAGATTTGCTCTCAGTTGTTCATCTGCTCACCCTAACCATCCGCTTTCCAAAAACTATTGTAAGGAAAAAACTAAACAAACAGAAGTATTTCTGACAAGAACAGGAAAATGAGACTTGTGATGCTTTGTGTTATGATTTGATCAGAAGAGATATGAAATATTCATCTGTGGTCTCCAGCAGGGATGGCGTGCCGCTAAAAAGGCATTGATTTGACAAGCCAAACAAATGCTGATGAGGCCTGATAATCAATGAAGGCATTGATGACAGTGTGTGGTGGCCCTGGGCTCTGAGCTATTGGATGGGCTCAGTGTGAATAATAAATGAGGAGTTTCCTGATTGATCAGCGAGGTTGTCTCTTCAGACACTCAGCTGGCATTCCAATGGGGCCTGGAGGACTAGAAGCAACGCACCAACAACACAACTGTCACAGGCGTCCTGCAGGACTTGGTCACATCACGGCTTCGCAACAAGATGAAGGACAAGATGTGAATCGATGCCGTCCACCCAGGGTGGGATAAAAAATATATTTTAAACATATGAATGAGTAGGGACTCTTGAATAAATGGTGTCAGTAAATACGAGACAAGAAGTGGATGTGCTACAGGACTTGAAGGAGTGAGAAATCAGTCGGGCCCTTAGTGAGTTCGTCCTTGAGTACAAAATGTCTGGACTGTGTGTCTGGTACCAAACGTGCACAAACACATACTGGCATAAAAGCCCTCTGCACACAGGTGACAGCAGTGGTAAGGTGCGTTAGATTCTGTCATTTCCCTGGCTTTTTCACACCTGTGCTGAATGTCAACTACTGATGCTTTTGTACTTGGAGGTGGTGGGGGCGAACGACTAGGGGGAATAAAAACAGCAAATAACAAAAAGGGTCCCCAACAATGCCGCTATCTATACACAGCATCTACCACCGCTGTCTCCTTCTCTTCACCCTCCTCTTCTTCTCTCCCTTTGTGCCTCTCACACACACACACACCCCAGAAACACACACGTTCATACTCCCTCACAGAATATCACTTAGCACTGCCCTTGAATCCTCCTCCGTAAGTGCACACACCGAGGCGTGTTCTGAAAAGAGTTGAAGAAGAAACAAAGTCGGCAGGATGTCGCCCCAGTTATGAAACTGATCGACTCCGGTTCATTCCGTGTTAAGATAACGGCTGACAGTTTCGTGCAGCGTAGGCAGTAATTAGAAACCACTAATAATGAAAAATGGGCGACAATAATGGCGCGTCCTTAAAATATTTGCTTTGTGGAACTAGTCCAGCGTCCCATCTCTCTCTGTGAACTCTGAGTTTCTCTCCCAGTGTGAGTATTTATTTTCCGAGAATCAGAATGATTATGCAAATGAGTGAAAAGTGCATCAATCTGTCTGGCCAATAAGAGACTCCTCCATAATTTGGACTCAACTAATTAGCCAATTCATCTGTCCTTTTTTTTTCAACATAAAAGTGAATATTTCAAATGATATTGTCACTCCTTTTTTCCTCCTTTTCTCCCTTTTTGTTCTCTGCTGTTTTAAAAGATAAATGTGTTCCTCACATCCTTATTAAACATGAATTATTTTTTTTTGTCTTTTCTTGCTTCATCCCCAACTTTCACAGAATTTTGAATACAGAAATGTAACTACAGAGTTCTGAAATACATCTTTTAGACTGGTTCCCAGTCTGTTGTGTGTATTGTAAGTTTAGTCATATCATTCCCAATGCAGGTTACAGAAATTATGCAAACACTATTTTTACAGCTTAAAATACTGACATTTCCAGATCTGGTAAAGTTCCAAATACTACAAATTTTGTTTAGAGCCAAAACATAACAATTTACCTAAAAATATTCAGTCATTTTCCAGAAGGAAGTTATACTTTAATGCATTTTTGTCAATTCAAAGTTGTTTTTATGCACACTTTATCATCTTCATTCTTCTCTCTGGGTCCAACATGTAAGGCTGGATGGACAAGTCTTCTCTTGTTGGCATCTTTTAATTAATTTGTAAATAAAATGTTTCTGCGCTGCTATATAGTCTTAAACCCCTCTATCAAACTAGAAGCTGGAGATGGGCAGAGTGTGAAGCATCTCATTTGGATTTATAGAGACAGCCTCAAAACGAGCTGCTTTGCTCATACAAGGGGTGAAAGAGGGGGTTGTGGAGTTACAATAAGGAGTAATTAAGATCAAAGAATTGCAGTTCCACTTTATATAGACTCTAACTGAATGATTTAAATGTGAAAAAGAAGGATTTTATATGTCACTCTTAAGCATGTCAGGGCCCTGACTTGGTCCAAAAAATGTTGAAATCTGTTGCCCGGATATCTTATGCTTCTCATTAATATAAATCCTTGGCAAGTTCCCCAAATAAGATCATGATAATAAGTGCTGAGGTTTCTCTTTACATCCTAAAATGTTCTGATATAGTGCTAGCTTTCATTCAGGCCCCAGATTCTCTAAAATAAATCCTGACTCATCTCCCCGTGGATGCTCTAAAAGTTACTAAACTTCAGCTAACTATATAAAATCTTCTGTGGAAATCAGTAGCCTAATGACATCCCTATAAACCCAGGTCAGGATCACCACTGCTGTATCAAAATGAATAAAATGTGAACTAGCGTTTTACCATGATTTATCATATGCCCTGTAGTTAACAGCATTTGGCAAAGGTCCCGTTTCTCCCTTGCTTGTCTGAATAACCAGCCTTGTTCCTGGACTTAAGCCAACCAAATTCTCCCCCCCATGGACATCTGAAAAACTAAGCAGTTTACGCTGTAAGACAGAGCACAGAAGAGCAATGGTGAGTGAGAATGGCTAATACCAATGTTTGTTCCTCTCAATTACAGTTTTAAATGGAAATCAATGTTGCAGAGGGAATGAGCATAGCTCTAGACATTGGGGTGATAATCACATTAAGACAGGGCTTAAATCAACACCAGACCTTGGCCTCTGGAGGGGGAAAAACAACAGAGAAAGAGTGGAGACTATTCAATTTTCTCGTTCCCTCGTAATCTATCCATCACTCTCATACAACAGTCGTCTCCAGCTCCCAAAACCACTGTCTGGTTGCCAGGATACCACCCATAAGTTTCACCATGGTAACATCTGGAATAAAGGTGGGTGGGCAAGCTGCCAGGACAGGCCTGCAGTTTCACTGTGGCCATAAAACTAACCAAAATAAATCTTTTTTTTTTTTCAACTGCTCTCCCTAGCATGACACACACACACACACACAGCCATGTAAATCTTGGTACATCTCGGCCAATTTAATCCAACTTAACTGTTTCTCAGTCACAGCAGTAAACATACAGTAAATGTCTCTTGCGCTTATACCAGAAGCCTAAACAAAGCAGTAAAAATTAGGCTTAACTGGCAGTTTTGTATGCACTTTTCATATTAATGTTGCAACAGCAGGTTCTATCACTGTGTGGGCACCATCAAGGAGTGGAGCCACTGATGACGGAGGCACAGGATTTCTGTGGGATGATTATTGGAACAGAGGGAGTGTCACTAACAGACTGATGAGATATACTCTGATGATCGGCTTCAATGCATTTTACAAACAGCCTTCAACTGATTTTAACTAGTAGATAAATCTAAATTACAATTTTACACTGACAAAAAGCAATAATTCCAACAATCTGCAGAAAAACTTTGGTCTCTGATTGTTGCTAAGCTCCTTAATAGATGACAGCTTGAATGAAAACGTATCATAATTAACTCCCTGTACTGCCATCTGAAGGTGGCAGGCGCAGTTTGTGCTCCATCTGCTCCCTGATTTGAGTGATGTGTCTTTTCAAACCGTGACTACGCCTCGCCGACCCACAATGTCAAATCTTTGTGTGTGAAAAATATAACTGACAATGATATTTATTAATTGATTTAATCATACACTGGGAGACAACAAATTTTAAAAATAGTTCTTGAACTTAAGAAAAAAAAAAAAAAACTTTCTTTGCTCTTTTTTTTATCCTGTTCAGGCTTGGGCCAGGCAGTCAGGTATTTTTCCAAGCTTTTTAGTAATTAGTTTCTCTGGATGTAACAAAATTAAGATATAAGGCTCTATATTTTGACGTTTATTGTTAGAAGTTGCAGAAAAACATGTAAAAGCTTTGATAGAACTGTTCTTTCATTGTTGAATAATAAACTTTAAAATAGTACAAATGATTACAATAAAACACTCAGTAAAAAGGTTCACTTGTGTATTTAAAGCAATTCATTTTTAAATGCGCTCCTGCTACTCTAAAATGTGTTTTATCACTTATTTTATTTTATTTACAAAATGTCTCTTTACTCCCTCTACAGTAAAGTGAACACCTGTGGAAAAACTAAAACGTTTTTTATCTTATCTGGTAGAGAAAGTTCTTTGAAAAACCAGAGCTCTTTGAAAAATTGAAATTCAGAGAAACAGTGTTTAATTTTGCCTGGATTGACAATCTAACACCCAGTTAAAGGGACCAAAACCACAGTGAATTACTATCAAATTAAAAACTACTAAAACATAAAAGAAAAATAGTAGCTCATTGGAATACCATTTTTTAAATCTTTATACCTGTTTTGTATTATATAAATATTTCAGCAGGAATATTATGACATTCCTGCAGGAAACACAGAACTCATCAGAAGTGCATCACAGCCCATGTACTGTTAACTATATAACTATAAAATCCTATGTGAATTATCATATGATACAAAATAAATGACAATATACATGTTTGTATGTTGAACTGTTATCATTTTATTTTTTTTTTTTTAAGATATTAGCATTTTCACTTTGATCTTGCCCCATGCAGACTAGCTCATGGGTGGGCAATCCTGGTCCTCGAGGGCCGCAGCCCTGCATGTTTTACTTGTTTCTCTGCTCCAACACACCTGATGTTAATGAATGGGTGATTATCAGGCTTTTGCAGAACTTGGATGAGGTAATTCAATCACTGAATAAGGTGTGTTGAAGCAGGGAAAAAAACGTGAAACATGCAGGGCTGCGGCCCTCGAAGACCAGACTTGCCCACCCTATAGCTGATCAGTCTGGTCAAGATTCAACTCTATTTTTCCAAACTGAGCTTGTTCACAGAGTTAATATATTAGTTACTTTGGCATGTTATTATATGAATTGGCATCTTAATATTTTAGTATGACTGACTGGAGTAACAGAGTCGCTGCCCACCTCTCAGCTAAACCTTCATGTTCCTCCCTCTCTTTGGCTTCTGGTTTAACAGTTTTTCTGTGTCCTTAATTACAGTGTAATGTCATCACCATTCCACTTTCACATTCTCCCATCCAGTGCATTAGAATTCAATACTCTAATGCTGGAAGGAAGACCCCCACCCTCTCGACACCCACCACACAAACACACACACAGGTTCCCCTTTCTGTGCACACGCTTGGAGGGTGAATATATGCAAAGCGTCACCATCATCAAAACAAAAACTGCAGGAGAATATAGGGCAATTGAGCAAATTAAAATGCATCCCGGGAGACACGTCTTTCTTTTTCTTCTTGCTCATTTCCCCGCTGCTCACACAGAAGAAAATAGACTTCTCTTTTTTATTTAGTTCAGACTCCACAGCCCTCTTCTGACCAGGCGATTATGTCCAAGTAGCAACACAACTGTATCTATGTGTCGCTAGGTTGTTAAACTTGCTGACAACTATTTAGATGATGAATGCAAAAACTATATTTTCAATGGATCTAATTGAAAAATGATAACAAGACAAGCAAAAGAGGAGAATTTTAGGAGCAAAAATATGGTTGAGTTCCACAACAACAAACTAATTTAGTCCAGAAATATGAAAATGAAATGAAGCTATAAACTCAAACCACTCATCATAAAATGCCTTAGTATAAACCATCAGTATTCTTGTGTTGCTCACAGCTGCAGTGCCTCACATGTACTGACTGAAAGGTTTTCACAAAAACCTTATTGACCTATGATAACACTTTGAAAAGACTCACATGTAGAAATTTCAAGCAGCAACATTTTTTTTTTGAGTTACTGCTAAATTTTTTTCAGCAAAATGGAAAAAACTAGGTGACATAATAGATGGAGTAAGTACTCAAACAAAACAATTCTGCACAAACACAGGACATAAAACAAGATTAAATAAAATATCCTAATGTATGCATGTGGGTTTCATGCAATCTCTTCAACAACGTCACCACGAGGTTTCAAGAGGAGATTTCCCTTAAAATGTTTCTTATCATTTTACGAGGCTGAAAATGATTCTGATTGCTTTCTGTTGATACATCTGACTATTTTCTCGGAAAACAGACTAAATTCCCGATTTGATCCTCAAGACTGATCGCGAGATAACAGCTGATCAATTCAAAAAGAAATAAAAATCCTTTTACCATCAAAATATTTATATATGTTTTCCCACAAGTAGATATACATCTGTGGGTCAGTCACATGAATGACAGACAAACTGTAGATGGAAATACATTGAAGGGTAAAAAACCACGAGAGAAAAAGGCAGTGGCGAGGGAAAACAAGGGAACACTGAATGGTCTGTGTTCAGCCAATGTGCAGACAGCTGCTTGTCAATAAACCAATGAAAAGGTCAAACAAGCTGGTGGCTGGAGAGTAGCCATCGAGAGCTTCACTTCATCTGATCGGATAGATTAGCAGAAGGTTCAAAGAGCACTGCTGTGTTTTTGAGTTTGCCTTTTCTTTCCTTTCAAATACTTGTTACCTAACCACAAAAACAGCTACTGTAGATTTTTTTCAGAACATTAAAAAAACGTTGAACTCCTGTAGGATAAATATTCAAAAATATTCCACAGATGTGTTGTTTCCCCCCACCATTCTACAGAACTTGGTTGTGAATGATGATAGGATTCCCCAAGACACTTGAGTTGTTTTGAAGTAAATCGCTACTGTAAATGTTTTTGTTTGAGCTATAATAGTGCCTTGATTCATCTTCACAAGGGAGAGAGAAAGCAACCACCCGCATGTTCTGCTTTAATCCACAGCACTTAATCTTTGTGGAAAAGGCTCCGCTTATCGTCTTTCCCGCATGTAAGTCTGTTTTTATCTGCTCCTCTCCTCCTCAGACACACACAAACACACACTTGTCGATGCACAAAGACCCACAATGTGTGTTAAGCAAGCGCATGTAATTACCTCAGAACAACGGTGCTACAAAATGCCACACAGCGTTTGCATCAGCGTGTATGTGTTTAGAGTTTTGTAATTAGCAGAATACATTTAAATACATTTGGCTAAAACACTCCTGGGAGAGTTCCTGTTTGCTGTGTCTGCCTCAATCTCTTGCTCCCTTTCTTCTCCCTGCTTGTGTCTCACAATGCCTGCAGTGCTCATTTTCTTTCAAATTTACAGATCAAACTCTTCCCTTCATGGATTGGTGTTTTGTTCTCTCCTTCATGTTGCACCGCAACCAGATTCAGGTCGATCAATGGACCTAACAACCCCGCTGTGTAGTTTGCATAATGGTGGACCACTTTGACTGAACATCCGCCACCCCATGAGGCCTTATGACAACTGGATAACTTAATTTATGAGTCTAATAGCCTCACATATCTGGACTAATGCTGAGGTCTGGAACAGTTTTTGTTTACATAATCTAAAAGTCTATGCAAGTCTGATATAAAAGCATTCAAGTACACCCTTTCTCATTCAATGTAGAACGGTTTATATCACTGGACACACTCATCTGGTAACAGTCAACCTTCCCCTGGAGCTCCTGCCTGCTCATCAAGCCAGTCTTAATTATTCAGAAGGCAGCCCGGTGTCTTTCATCTCTCTGTTAATTGCTGCGGTCGACTTCTCACTGGGATTGTTGCTCCCACTGAAAGCCCCCCCACTCGTGCTGCATTGTACCACCACAGGATGCATGTGGGGCAGTTTTATATCTAAGAATAAGTGTATGTGTGTGTGTTTGTGCTGACTGGGACTGAGCACCAGGACAAGAAAGTCAAAGTGAGTGATTCCTTTAAAAATGTAATAATATGTATGAAAACACCTACAGGTTTTATTGTCATAGCGTGACAACGTTATTGGCTTAGGCCCAATTCATGACCAGTTGTCCGCCTAACCGTCCATCTGACTGCAAGGAGCATTTTTATGCATATTTTGTCCATCAGTCAGTACCTGGTGGGTCCTTTTTGTTTCTGAGTGTCCGTGCTGTGGTGCTCACATTTCCACCTTAAAGAGGACATATGAAAAAAAGCACTGTTTTAGCTGTTAAATACATTTTGTTGTGTACTTGGAGTCACTAGGAGTGCAGAAAAATTTAATTTAGTTTCTCCCACTGCTGCATAGATCCCTTTTGGGTCATATATTTCAACCTGTTCAGTTTTCTTTGACATTTTCTGAACTATTACATCAAATTATTTGCAATTGAACTGACAAATAAGGTCTGGACTTATCAACTACAATTTTGTTGACTTAATTTTCCTCTGGCTCTATGTTAGACTCTGGCTCCAACATTTAAGGCTGAATGGAAAAGTTTCCTGTTGTTTAAATCTTTTAATTAATTTGTAAATAAAACATTTCTGCACCACTACATAGTCATAAATTCCAGTTTCAAACTAGAATGGACCGATCTGGAAGCTGGATGGGGGTGAGATGTGAAGCCCATCGTTTGGATTTAAAGAGACAGCTTCAAAACGAGTTCATCTGAGACACACCTCCGTAAATGAGTGAAAGAGGGGCTTGTGGAATTATAATGAGGAATTCAGACCAAAGCATTGCAATTCCGCTTTATATAGAATCCAACTAAATTATTTAAATGTGAAAAATAAAGATTTTAAACCATGTCTCCTTTAAGTTATTTAACAATCTCTACTTAACTATGATAGGAAACCAGAATACTCACAGAAAACTTACGGACGCACAGTGAAAGCAGGCAAACTCCTTACAGAAAGACTCCAGCTGAGATTTGAACCACAATTCTTCTTGCTGTGGAGCAACAAATGCATCCCATACACCACCCTGTGTTAGTGTTTCTGTGTGTGTGTATGTGCGTACAAAGGGGCTAACCCTGTGAGACAAAAAGTTGGGCTGAATCAATGTGCTGCTCACATCTGGACATCAAAACTATATTTTATTACACTGAAAATTCAAAACTGAAACGTAAACAAGATGTCAAATGCACTGTTCTTGGAAATTACTGTTTTTGCATGCAAAACTACTTCGGGTTCATTAGTTTTCTAAAGGCCTCTAAAGAGTTTATTCCCCACAGTTTTAGATAATGATTTTCAGTTAACATTCCACGAGATTACAACTGACAGAGATCAAAACATTTCTGAGACAGAAGCACAAAATTTGAAATATGAATAGCTAGAAAGGAGGAGGGAAAGAGACAAGTTTCAAAGAAGAAAAAAAATGTAGCTGGTATTGTAGTTAGCAGATAAATTGCTGTTAGACAGTCAGCTCCATAATCAGGAGGCAGACTTACTGGCGCAGGAGCACACAGTGTAGGAGTGGGAGTGATGGGGTGAAAAGTGATGAATAAAGGGAGAGAAGTACTGAAGAGGCAATAGCAC
>JARVJO010000024.1:11756490-11768882 GCA_031762555.1 Cynodonichthys magdalenae
TTGCAACCTGTCCAGGGTGTACCCCGCCCCTCACACAGTGACTGCTGGATATGGGCACCAGTGACCCTGAAAGGAAGCAGTATGTAACAATATTGGATGGATTAATTGACAAGTTAACAGCTAATCCTAGCAGGGCTAAAACCAAAAATGAGTTGCTGCCATCCTAAAACAACTTCAGTTTTAAACATTTTACAAAGATAATGGTGGGGAAAAATGTTTATGAAATAGTGTTTGCATGAACTGCTTTAAAATTTAAACTTAGTGTCATTTTAAGATAACAATCTATTTTAGTATTAGTTCTAGTATTCAAGTGTTTGTCTCTTTTTTTCTCCAAAATGAGGCTGATTATTGTTCATAAATTTCTACAGAACTACTGAAAAAAACCAACAGGCTAAAAATTACTAAAACTTTATTCTCACCCTTTAACTTTTATCTGTTGTGAGGGAGTTGCTGTTAATGATGTAATCACCTTCTTCTGCACAGGGCTAAACATTTATCTGCTGCTTCATGCTTATTTCTATCTGTTTATTTTTCACAGCAATATCTCGTTTCAAAAACATTTTTTTTTTTTTTACTCAGAGAAACTTAAACGATTCAGTCGCCCACATGGAAATGTGTTGCCTCTCTGTGTCACGGCAAAATGACAGTTATCTCATAACATTTCTGCTGGTTTCACTTACATCCATTCAGCAGCGACGTTTAAACCACCGTGACGCTACATAAACAAGACATATCGCCGGTCACGGTCATTTTAGCACAAAATCAAGCAATCACACTGGCACCAAGCCAAGAATTCAGGTACAAATTGCTGCCAACTTACACAGAAACACATGTGAAATATGTATTTAGCACATGTTCGGGGCAATATGTTTGTGTTGTTTGTGGGTGGGGTGATGCTGCTGTTGTTTTACACCTAACTAATTGGGGCTACAAAAGTCAAGGTGAGGTGAAAAGGTGTGCGGAAACAGCTGTCATTTTGTGCAAAAAAGAAAAGCGGGGAGGGGGAGGTGCACAAAGTGAGCCAGAGATGTTTTAACATTTAGTTCTTATTTAATTACAACTCTTCAACAGCTGCAATCCACTGGTATTTATACAAGTTTTGTATAAATATTGTATGTGTGAGAAAACATTTGAATTCTCGGATAAACAAAAGCAAGAAAGAATGAAAAATATTTTTGAAAATGATAAAAAAAAAAGGCTGTCAACAAGAATTCTTCATAAGTTTGTAACTGTCCTGGGAAAGATATCCAAATTTGCAAACTGAGTTTAGGAAAAAAAAAAGATTTGCAATAAAGAACAAATATGACAAAGCATCAGTTTATGTACTTCTTTCTTTTAAACATATAGTAAATTGTGACTCTTGATGTGTAATGTTTGCCTGAGTTTGTAAAGAAGCAAAAAAATAAATTAAAAAACCATTTTAACATTTCACCAATCATTCTTATTTTTAGTTTATTAGTTTTCAGACACTTTCACTGGTTTAGTTTACTGTAGGAGGTTTATTCAATTACATGCTGTTGTTAATTTGAACAATTTGTGATAATGAGCTTTTTAAGAATCGTGCAAATAAATCAAGTTTTACTCTGAGACGCTCTGTTTTCAAGGAGAGATGAAACACTTTCCAGTTAGAAACTAATCTGGACATTTCTATTTCTTAATTAAATTCGTATAAAAAACCTGTCTTTATTCTAGTGGACTTTTCTCTCTTTACATCAGTCTGTAATGTGCCATGTGCTTTCAAAGAATGACAGATATTTAGTAGTTAATTTTAGCCTCCCATCTACTGATTTAGAAACAGCCATCAACCCCCACCCCCACATCCCAACTAAGCCAATCAATACCTCTACATTATTCAAATTCCTCCACACTTCATTAGATATTTAATTGACTACCTGTAGACAGATGACTGACCCGCCTTCTGGCATAAATTAATGCAAATGACACCCACCACGACCTCCCCCGGAGGTAGATTTAATGGTCCAGTCTGTTGGGGACAGAGTTCAACAAGAGGCTGTGGGGGTCAAGCCTGGTCTCTGATCAGTGGATCAGCTCTGAGCTCCACACTCAGCTTCTTATATTTAAGCCACGATCAGGTTTCAGATGTCAGTTTTTTTGTTGTTGTTTTTGATTTCAGCTTTTAAAGATATTTTAAAACAAAGACAAAATGTGCCATTTTAGAGAGCAGAAAGGGAGCAAGGAAAGAGAAGCCACTGGTTGATTCCGGCAAATCTCAGAGCTCTTTGCTCTGCTTCTTTGGAAAAAAGCAGCAGAAATCCCATTGCAGGTGTCTAGGCCCACTGTATGCTAATGGGGAGGATCAGACGCTCTTCTCACGTAATGGGGTTTGACAAAGTGAAAATTAACACAACCCCACTCCTGCTGTTGCTGTTAGAGGGGTGGTTGATATGGCTTTGTCTCAGGCTACACAACACACACACACGCGCACACACACACACACACCTACCGACAGATACCACACCAGCCGTCATTCTCATTCTCACCCAGACAGTTTTGTTGTAGCCCCCCCACCCATCCGCATCCCTTCCTCTCACTCCCCCCTCCTCCTGCACCACTATCCCTGTCTAGGTGTTTGTGTCCTCGGCATAAACATCTATCCCTCTATCCCTCCTCCTTCCCTCTTCACTCTTCTTCTCCAGCGACTGTTTGCTTCAATGGACTTTCATGACAACTCATTCCGTAAGGGTCCTTTTTTCTCTCCCTCACGCTCCTTTTTCTCCTTCACTCTCCCCAGGTGAAATATTGATGGATTTTTTTATGAATAGCTATGAAAAATTCATTCAAATTCCAAAATGAAAAAGCGTAAACATTCCGCATCTGCCTATGCCTCCCGCATTCATTATCCTTCACAACATCCTCAGCCTTCTCGCTCCTCCGTCTCCCCACCCCCACCCCGTTTGGATTCCTCCCCCTCCTCCTCCCCGCCCACCACCTCACCCCTTGTCTACCTGAAAAAGACATGCTCTTTCGCTTTTTCCACCACTTGGCCTAATTGCTTAATTTGACCTGCTCTCTCATCAATTAAAAGTCTGTCAGTGGTGGACAGATGGAGGATGGTCAGAGGGCCAGTCGATGTGTGAATCAATGGCAGAACAGCTCAATAGGTAAATGGAGATGGTCGCTGATGGAAAAAGGAAATGAGGGAGAGGAAGAAGTAGAAGAAGACAACAAATTGAGCATGCTGTTATGACAAAAAAAGGGTACAGCGCCTCACATGGATGCTTTCTCTGGCGCTCTGACTCTAACAATAAATATTTTTGTTCATATTTAGAATATAAAATCAGAACAGGGAAAAAAAAACATTTTATTGCAGGTTCATTTTAATTCCAGATGAGGGGTTATTCTCCATGCTAACTTCAAATCTAGCATGAATTTAAAGGGTTTCTGTGTACGGATGTTCACATGCATTTCATCTAAACTTCAATGAAAATGAACTGCAAAGAAACAAACATTCTGTAACAAAAACAGTCTGAAAATGCATACTTGAGCTGGGACTTAATAAATCTTTGCAGTCCCAGCTTCTGTGAGATTTTCCTGCAAATTTTTTCACAACTTTGAAAGTAATCCGGCTAACAAACAAACATAAATTAAACAGACAAATTGTATCAACTGCAAAACGGAGGTGATCCGATACAGCCACACTGTTGCATATAAACACATTATGACACAGGAAAACAAAAAGTCAGATTTTCATAAACAAATACAACTTCACTGAAACATGGCTTCACATAAATTTACACTGATTTTTATCCTCAGCACACACACACACACACACACACACACAACCATAAAAGCACACAGCCAAAAATTATTTTGTTATTTTTCTCTTTCAACACCTTGTTTTAATTAGCTTTCTCAAGAGACTGTGACTCAAACCAATTAAAGAAGATTATCAAAGAAGGTCTGGAGCAGGGTGCAAGCACACTCTGACTTCTACCTCCAGGGATTGGCCAGGATGAAAGACTTCATTGCCAAACACACACATACAGACCTGAACGCAAGCGTGCACCACTCTCTGAGGAAAAAAGATGAACCATGTGTGGTGGGCAGCAGGATCAAGTCGCATTGTACCTTTTTTTTAATACATTAAGGAACAGATACACATCAGAGAAGCATTTATGTACCACACAAACACAGTCAATCATTCTGTATTGACCAGTTCCAGATAGATTGCTGAGGAGAAACAGAATGGGGTCCTTCCACTCGGTCCCTGAAGGGGAACTAAAACCAGTTCGCTTGATGCAATCACTAATGGAGACACCTCGGAACATTGAGAGAGATTACTGACTCAGAATTAGGCTATAAAAACACACATTATATGTTTAGGATGAACACAGCAATGAAGCCAACACTTAAGTGTGCTTGATTTTTAGGACAAATCAATGGAAAACCTTTTTGGAATTATGTTCAGCTGAAAGATCTTGATGTACAGTATGATCAAACGTCAAGGGAAGAATTTAAGGTGTCATCATTGATCTTTTTTGTCCTCTGGCTTTGTTTCTCCTTCAGATGGGAGACATTTCCACCAAACTGCAACTTGAATAGTGTGTCTGTGCATATCTCTTTGTAATGTGTCAGGACAAGACTGTGTGTGTACATCACAAACCAGCTATACTCTGATGGTAAGTTAATAGCACTCAGTGGTATTATGTGTAACCGTGATTAGATTGGGAGAGGCTGATGACACATATTGGTCTGGTCCCTCAGGGGCAGCTAGGAGAGTGAGAGATCAAGGGTCAATTGCCATGGGATCAATGTCCCTCAAAAGGGGCAAAGGCATGCTATATTGCCTACGCTGAGCGGATGTTGTGGACCATATATCAAAATTTCGACTTCTGCTCGAGAAAAGAAAACTAGTTTTGAAAAAATGTTCGAACCACTGCAGCACCCAGAACTCGTAGAATGAAGGTGTGGAGTAGGAATATATCTAAAGGGAAAGTGACTTCCCTGGGACTTCATTAAGCTAATCTGGCTACCGATACTAACAAAGTTTAGAGGATGAGGTGAGGAGAAAGCTCAGAAATGAGATGAACACTTATTAGATCAGACGAGGCAATTGTCTTCAGTTGCTCACAGCAGAATTCATGCTCAAACACACACACACAAACACACTCATCTAAAACAGGCTGACACAAAAACAAACACCAAGAAACTAAAAAAAAAAAATCTCACAAAGAGGCATAACATACATTCAATATATTATTATGCTGAATTAGAAATAATGAAACTAAAACAACAGGCTGACAAGCAGATCTAATAATTTTATGTGTCATAGTCTATTTTTCTTGGCGAACAAAGTCAAAGAAACAAAGAAAAAGAAGTAATTAAAAAAGCTAAAACAAATATATTGTATATCTGTGAAGAAAAGTTATTTAACAAATGTCTTAAAAAAGATTGGTTAAAACTGATTTATATTACTACTCCTTTGTACCACTAATGATGATGATTATCAGATCCAACATTTAAACACAGGATACTTGACTAACTTGTATGAATCAGGGCTGTTTGATGGCTGAGTAAAAGCCTGAGTTAGATGTCATTTTTCCCAAGTGTTTCTTGTTGTGTAGTGAGATACATGAATGCCAATATCCAAGGTTTCCCATAAGACTGGTTCCCAGAAGCTTTTCAAGGTTTCTAAGAGAGCATTTATTGTAAATATGTACATGCATGCAATAAATTAGATTATGGACAATGGAATAAAGCAAATAAATATAAAACAGTGACATACAGTATAGTGGCCTGAAACTAGTCTCTGATGCATTAAAAAATGTTGAAAGGGTACAGCTTGCCAATAAGCAAGGGACAAATACCAAGATGCTATCATCTCCCATTATGTATTCCTTAATATCCATCTTTTCCTGCTTTTTCTTCCCGGGTCTCTTGGAGCTGGTGCCTATTTCCAGCAGTCACTGTTCAAGAGATGGGTACATCCTAAACAACAACCATTTGCCCACATTAAGGGACAGTCTAGAGTTACCAATTACCTAACATATGAGTTTTTGGTCTATGAGAGGAAACCCAGCAAAAAAACATGCATGTTTGTAGAGAATATGCAAACTCTACCCACAAAGGTCTCAGACTAGCAGCCAATCCTGCAACCTTCTTGCTGAGAAGTGACATTTTTAACAACTGCATAGCCATGCATCCTCCTTATCAATACATAAAGTAAAAATGAATTGTTTGTTTGATAAACACATTGTTATTTTATGATTTCACCCACTCTCCCACTTATAAATAGTGAGAGTCACATTCTTGGACATGTCACAAAAACAATCATTTTTGGAAAGCACATCAGGATCCAGCTCATGAACCGCTCGTGTTTCACAGACAGTATGAGTTCTTGAGAAGAACCGTGTTTTTTTTTCTCTTGTCACTTGAACAGTTAGGTAACCTGTACAGTAGATGTCATAAACGTCCCAAAGGATAAAAAAAACTGAAAATAAAACAGAAAACGTATTCAACATGCCAGGTATGAACAACAGTTAGTCACAGCCCTAAGGAAACTTTACTGTGGCTCGCTCATTTGATGGGTCATGCTACAGGTGGTTATAAATTGACTACTAACTGGTACCAACAATGGTTAACTTGGATCTTGTCATTTTAAGGTATAAAGTTTAAAATAATTTATTTTAATTAACCCTTTTAATTTACATCTTTGCATTTGTAGAGTTTCTCAGAAAGTCACAATAGATCTTGTCTGATATGATAATTCTCAACTGGAAAAGGTGGAATGCTCCCTCTAAGCTTGAGCAAAGAAGTTTACATATCTTGGTGTCTTGTTTTTGAGTAATGGCAGTATGAGGTGGGAAATGGACTGATAAATAGAAGCCTTGTTTGTAGTAAAAATCATGGCAGCTGAGTCAGAAGACACACCGTAGCTCTTGCTTTTGGTGAATTTACTTCTAAAAATGTATTGAGAGTCTGTCATGGCAACTACAGAGTACTTTTCACAACAAAAAACTTGGCAAAACAATATTTAGTAGTAGTTTTCAGTAGATCTTTTTTTGGGGGGGCGGATTAGTGGCCAAGGCTGTAGATGCTACATAGGCAGGAATATATTTATTATAATGTCCTTTTGTACAAGCAGCCCAAAACATTCTGATTGACTGGATTCAAATAAATTTAGTCAGGAAGACACAAAATAGTGAGCAATGGTAAGCTGCAGATTGTCATCAGAGCAAAAGCAAAGGCAACAATGGCACTGAGGGATGAAGGAGGGTGAACAGGGAAGACAGAAAAGGGGAGAGGGTGAACTAAAGAAGGCTGGGAGTGCCACGTCGTTCTTAATCTAGTTTGTCTGTCGTAATCGTGTCAATGTCACTCTCAATCAGGCAGCCACAACTAGGGCTATACAACTTCAGTTTGATTGGCTCAAACCTTGTCTTTAAAATGACCTCTAAGGAGAGGATATGTGTGAGTGGTAAGAGAGACAGAGAAACAGAAAGAAAAAAAAGAAGAGAGGGTGTGTATTATAAAGGGAGAGGAGAGTCTGCTGGAGATGATATGAGAAAGAGGGAACACAAATTAACTTTAAACCTGTTACTCCCCCACCAGTCTGTCAATTTCACTTTGGTCTCTTTCTTTGTTCTGATTTTTCAGTGTGACAGTATTGATTGCCCTCTTTTATTACACAAGAGAATACAGATATATCTGTGTGACTGAGGAATGTACAGGTGCTTTTGTAAAGTTCAGCCATATTCCTGCCAATACAGAAGACGGCTTTGTGTTCAGAAAAGACATTCACCCTAAAAGACTGTTCTCTATATATATTTTTCTTTTAAACAATAACTGTGCAAGAAAGTGTTTCTATATGGCAAGGCAATAAAACAAAAATTTTCCAGAAGTAAGAGTGTTGTTGCTTTTAGGATTAGGTTAGCACATGAGCGTATACAGAGGGAACCCAAAAGGCTGCGATCATTAACAAAATTAACTTTTCAAGTGTCATCAAACTGACTTTCCTAAAGAAAAGCAAGCAAACGTGTCATCACTAATGTCTGTAACACTCAAAAATATAGTAATATATGTACTAAAATGTGTTTTTAACATCAGTACGTAATAATACTCAAAATGCCAAAAGAAAATTCAGTTTCAATTATGTTTTGAAAGGGTAGTTTTTTACTGTAACATAGTCATTACGAGACACAAAACCAAATAATCACAATTTTATTATACTTGTCTTATATTGTCTGAATTAATCAGATAAAAATGTCCTGATGTAACTCAATAATTCAGGTAGAAAAATCTAAAAAAAATTGCTGAGTAGGTCCACTGGACTACTTCTTTACCCACTGGAGCACAAGTTAGGATTCATCAGGACTATGACAGAGCAGACAGCGTCCCCACAAACCCAGGAGCCAGAGAAAAGGAAAAATTCCACACAAGACAGGCCCTGGAGCAATGTGGTTATCTTAACTGGGCTTTCCTCAAAGCAGACAAGAAACCCGAACAGGACTCCAGCCAGCCACCGGTAAAAAGGAGGACCCAAACCCAGACCAGTAGTCATTCTGCATGTTGTGGGAGTTTCAAATAAACTTAGACACTTATTTTCTAAACATGACGCCCCAGTGGATGTCAAACCCTAAAACACATTACAGCAGAGACAAGTTCACCCAAAGATCTAGTGCCATGGCACAGAGTAATGTTGTGTATGCTTTTAAGTGCCAGGAGGACTGTGACCAGTTATACATTGGTAAAACAAAGTAGCCGCTGTTAAAAAGGATGGTGCAGCACAGAAGAGCAGCATCATCAGGCCATGACTCTGCAGTTTACACTCATTTACAGCCCAACAGTCACTCTTTAATTAATGAAGACATTCTCATTCTTGATAGAAAGGAATGTTGTTTTGAGAGAGGATTAAAATAAGCCATTTTAGTGAAAATAAACTGATTTAAAGTTGAACTGTGATGGAGGTCTCAGTGTCCAATTGTCCCACTCTTATAATGCTGTTATTGCGACTATGACTCGCTAGGCTAATGGTTCTCTTTTGCATGTGAGCAGCAAGTTTTGATTGTCATCATTAAATCTGTTTGTCCACCATGTGTCAGTACTGCTAATAAGGCTGAGTTAACCTGTAACTCCTCATCCTTCTGAGTTTCATACTGTCAGACAGGACACAGTAAAAAAAAAAAAAACTGTAACACCTCAGACTGAAGAAGTGTCTTGGTGAAGAGACAACATGTTTTTTTTTTTTTTCAAAAAAGAACCCATCCACAAAACCTACTCATCTTTTTTTAGATAAACCAGTTAGAGTTTTGCTGTGTTTGCACAATTTGTTCTCTGAATGTTTAGAGTTCTAAGTCTCAGTTTACAACTTAATATGAGCAAAGATTAGCATTGGTATTAGTTCAGATACTGTATCCACAACTTCTTTATTTAAAACGTTGACATGTAAAGTGGAGATGGGTTTTTTTTTGTTTGTTTATTATAAGAATGCTGCTTTCATTATAACCTGAACTGACTTTTGAATGTAAATATTTACAAAACCCTGTCTTCAGTTCTATCCATAAACTCTGAAAATGATCAGTCTGAAGGGGGTAAAAAACAGTCTTTTATATCCAAATGCAATTTGTGATATTAAGTGAGAGTAGGTTTGCTCTAGTGTCAGAAGCTGTCATAAAGGCAGATGTCAGTTTTCTAGTAGAATGGTTGACAGACTGGCTATCAAACATACCACTACTCATATCATTAAACAGTTTAATGCTGTACAGTAAATGGGACAAAAATTCTTGTAAGTAAATTTGTATTAACTTCTACTCTGTTTTATAACTGCCCCTATTGCTACATCTCTATTCCTATAGGTGCAAAGGCAACATTTACCTTACATTTAATCCTATTAAATGGTTTCCTTTCTTCCTTGAAATACTTGCAATGCAATGCATTTGCAAACAAATATAATATATTCAATCAAAACTACTAAAGAAAGTTTTAAATACTTGAATAAAACTTGGGAGTGTTAAGGGGAAAAAAAGACTTTAGTTGTACTGGTGAAATGAACATAGGAGTAATGTAGTTTTCACTGAATATACTACATGAGGGAATTTGTTAATAAAAACAGAGGTGACATTTGTCACACCAGTGAGTTTCTCCCAGTTCATCTGTGTCACCAAAGCAGTAATTGGACCTGCTGAAAGGCTGTCAGCTACCTGATTTGCCAACATACAGACAAGAGTGCCACCAGCTGTTGTTGCACTTCTCAAGTATTTGATGCTAGAAAAGAGGAATCATTAGAGATAAAGTTAAAGCTTTAAATGTTTTCCTACAAATAATCCAAGATGGTTTCTATTCAACAACATTTTGTTACAGCAACGCAGTCTGTGCCAGGAGTCAATAAAAACCTAAAGCAACTTGCTTATACCTTTTATTTCTGTTAAGTATTGCCATTTTTAGTTTTAATTGCTGTGTTGATGATTCATTCCTCAGGCATGATGAATAATTACTAGTTCATTTATTCATCTAAAGAACAATTTAATAAATTTTAAGGTATTTCAATAATACCTTAGTTACATATTTTTGGTTTAAACTTTGCTACTCAAATAAAATGTTTAATTTGAGATCTTGAAATTTGATATTTTAGGCTCACAGCTCAATATAACTGAACAAATATTTAGGCTCCTTCCAAACTTCCCGAAATCGTCTCTCATTGTCTCAGTTGCAACGACGAAAATTGTGTCATTCAGTTTGCAGCTTTAAGTCTTCCACCCAATATTGTCACAACCCAATGGAAGAAATGTTTACTCCTCTCCACATAAAAACTTTTCTATGTGATTGGTCAGAAGTTCATGAGTGTGTTTGCTTATGCTGGAAGCACTTAGACGCTGCATTTTGCTTCTACTACTTGCTTCCAGAATTCAACTGTTGTACCTGGAAGCAGATAGTCAAATAGCCAAAAACTCATGAATGGAGATAAAACAGACGTTCAAGGAGGAATCCATCTGCGGAAAAGTGTGGAGCTTTAACTTGTGCACAAATAATGGAAGATCTGAGGTTTTGTGTTTTGTTTTGTTTTTGTCAGGTGTGTAAACTCCAGTGGGAAGAACCCCTGTGCAGTGGCATATACCGCAGCAGGAGGGGTTCCCAGGAGCTCAGTGCGGTGTGTCCCAGGAGCTATGAAAGGTGTGTGCAAAAAAGAATGGGGAACAACCATGTGACCATGCATCCGCAGTTCGGCTTCAGACGGAGTATATGGAGGCCTTTATATACTATATTTTTGAAAATATGCACGTATAAGTTTAATATATTTTTTAACATAAACCCAAAGTGAAATTGAGCATGCGAAAATCTTGCAAAACTGCAACATTTGGCCTTGTCTTAAAAACTTGAAGATACTTTGGTTGTGTCTTAAGTATCAAAACCTCACACTCTCTTGTAAGATATTATAGTTTATGTAACAGCTGAGTCCTGTTAAAAACTCAGGTGTACAGTTTGTTTTCAATATTAACTTGTTTCTCAAGTGACACCTGGTTTCTTCAGACAACTCTTTAAATTTGGTGAATAAGAAAAGCAAGACCTAACAGAGTCTGTAGACACAGGGCCATAAGCAGATCTGAAAGGAAGAACAGATCATGTTTCCACAGCACACAAGACAAAGTTTGTCTTATCTTGTAGTTTATGAGATAATTTAGAATATATGCATGTCTGCAGATGTTGTAAAAATAGTTACATATCTGCTCCTGCTAGCTAACAGTACACCACAACTATCGTTTTATTTTTGTACAGACTTCTTTCTCCCAGTGTGCCCTTAAAAAACAAGTTAAATTGTAAAGCACAATTATAGTTTAAGTTTTGAATAGCTTGTCAGAAAAAAATAGATAAATTATATCATTGTGAAACGTCATAACTTGTTTTATATGACACTTGCTCTCCACCACCTCAACAATCTAACAGAAGTAGTGTAGTAGATCACATTCCATTTGGAAAATCTCCTTCATGACACTACTACATTTCAAATTCACCAAATAGATATTTTATGCCCCTGAGACACCCTCTCTCTCCCTCACCACACTTTATGCACACCCTGGCACAGTTCCCTCAGACTGCATCAGGATGCAGCTTTGCACTAGAGAATAATGTCCTACTAGCACTACCCTACACTTGATACACTGTCATTATGTTCCCTCATGCACCACCCTGGACCCTACTATGCTGGCACCAAAAACAAAACCTACTGTTTTGCTGTGTGCATGTTTGAAACCATTGTGGACGTATTGGACCTCGCTAAGACCCTGCAAAAACCAACTATGTTCAGGCGGATTTTTTTTTTTACATCACAGTGTGAGGTGGACTCTACAAACAAAGTAATAAAGGAATAAAATGTAAGAACATAGAACATAAAATTAGTCTTTATGCTGATGATGTTTTACTTTTTCTTCAACACT
>JARVJO010000024.1:11773451-11791419 GCA_031762555.1 Cynodonichthys magdalenae
AACCGCACCAAATAAAAATGTAAACAAATCTTGCGAACTCGGTCCCCAATCGAACCGAGTCTACCGGACTATCAGGTTTGAATACGCCCTGAGACCTTGTAAGAATTTTAGTAAGAAGCCAATTATTTTTGAAACTTGGAGTTAGTTGGAGCGTTCGGTTTGAAACCCTGACACTGATTAACAAAACTACTTGTCAGACCCGCACAAGTTCCCACAGGATGAGCGCACTCTCAAGATTGTCTGGATACATCCCAGCTACCAAGCACAAATAAGTAAACACACACACACTGATTTCCACAGAGCATCCTCCAAACTCGTGCTTGCCATCTGAATTACATGCTGGACAATGTCCCACAGTTATTAAAACCAGATTGCTTTGAAGATACAGACACCACGCAAGCACATGAGAGCTCTCTCACTCACGCAGACACACACATGTGCAAACCTACCTACTGCATCAAGGCAAACTGTTTGTTTCCACTGTATAGTCTTGCTGTCTGTTCACAGGGAACACAGACTTATCACACTCCCAAATCGCTGTTGTTAGTGTACAGGGGGGAAAAAAACAAACCCATTGGCAGATGTGACAGACAGAGCAACATAAAGACAGACACAAACACAGACAGACACGCTCACATGGCAGCAAGCATGGAGTGAGTAACACAATATAATATCAAACAGGTGAACGACTGAATCATAAGCGGTGGGAACGGTGCTGTATAAGCATCTCATCGGGCCAAACTGGAGCAGGACAAAAAACACGCACACAAGTATATCTGCCTATAGTCACAGACAATAGCTGACAGAACAAAAAGCATGTTCACATTAGTGAGCCAACAGGACTATTTTTATAATTCACTGAGTCACAAAGAGTCTTCTCCCAGCAGCATGTCACTTTTCTCGTATCAAAGCTGCATTTATAGCAGACAAAGCTTTGAAAGTGGGCCATGCCTCATAAAACGCCTTTATGTTCCTCGCCGGTATACTTAAAAAAAAAAAAAAAAGAAAAAAAAAGAAAAACCCAGAAACAATGCATTTTAAGTCTGCAATTGGACTATTGTGTGTGTTACTGATTTTATTATGTGTGCATCGTGTGTGTTTATTTACCACCCTTCTGTGCATCTGTGCCTATGTGAGTGTGTGGATGCCCCCCCCCCACACACACACACACACACACACACACCACAGTTGTGTGTTTAAATGCGAGTAGGTGTTGTTGATTTAATTCTCTCCACTGACATTGTTCTTTTCCGATCTTTTTTAATGGCTGACAGAATGCGCAGGCTTAACACTCGGCTAACAACCCTGGCTTCCTGAATTGCATGTAACCTAATCACCAACACCATCTGTTAATTATGTTAATACAAAAATGCTTTGGCTGCGGTTCATATCTATTCTCTGAATTAGCCCCCCCTGCTTCCCTACTGAGCGCTCTCTCTGCATGTTCGCTCCTCTTTCTCTTGTCCAACGCTTTCCATCATCTGAGGCGCTTTTCTTTATTTCAAATCTTGACACTATTATCCTTTCTAATTCTGTTTCTATTGCCTCATTTTTGGTGTGCTTTTTAAATCATTTCGTTGTCAAAACTTCACATCGTTGTTATTTCTTGATTATTCTTTCAATTCTCCTTGTACAAAAAGTGCAAAAATAAAATCTCAAAGTTCTAATTCCTCCTCCTCACGATTTCTTTGCTTACACCTCTCAGCTTGCTATCCCCTCCCATGGATCTAATGTCCCTCCCTTCAGTGAGTCCGAGGCTTAGCTCAGTGAAAATCCCTTGAGATGCTTTGTCTGAATCCAACTAATTTTGAGTGATATCGATTCACTCTTCTGCTTAATTGTTCATCGCAAAGCTAATCTGTATTTATAAATCTAAGTTTCTATTGATCTGCTGGAAACATAATAAACTTTGTCTTGCACTCATGCATAAAATAAGCATTATTGTAACGTGGGAGGGGGGGGCAGTATTTAATAGTCATACATAGTTGGTCATTATATTAACACAATCGAACGGCAGTCCCAGCAAAACACAGTCCCTAGAGAAGCCTTGTTTGAGCCCAGGGGTGAAGTGGGCAGTCTGCCCAAGAGAAGCAGTGAATACAGAGAAAATTTCTGAAAACACCTGCACACATCGATCCACATTTGCAGCTCTCTCATTGGTCTGGATGGCTGAACGGACATTATTGTGATGTGTTTTGTCCCCCATTTAGCTCATTTTCCATTAAATAATACTAGAAATGAAAAAAAAATAAAAACTGCTGCGAGAGGCTGCGATTTTGCACAAATCAATGTACTTATATTTGGATGTAATTTTTTGTTGTTTTCTTATCCCGAGCTGTTTACAGTAAGAAACTCACAACTGAAGTTTGAAAAAACATCACTAAAGAGAAGGCAAAAGGAGCTACGCATTATTTCCACTATAACTTCTTGGATGCAGCATCTTCAGTGCCCTTTATTATAACGATCACAGTGTTGTTTATAATATAATATAATATAATATAATATAATATAATATAATATAATATAATATAATATAATATAATATAATATAATATATAGGAGTATGTCCTTGCTGCATTACTGCTTAACCCTCAAAACGAGTCTGATCTTTGTCCTCCTCCCACCAGAGTGAGGTGAAAAGAGTCCGGGTTAAGAAAGGGATGGCTTCTAAAAACAGCTGCCAGCCTGTTGGATGCCACAGTTCCCCTCTGGGCATCAAGAAAAAAGGAGGAGATCGGCGAGAGGGGGCCAAGGTTGTGCCCACAAGATGAGGCTACCGAGGAGGCAGTGTCACCGTCACCACTGGGCCTCCATCTGTTTCCCACTCTCCATCAACTTTCTTCATTCATCTTTACAAATTAATACGTACAGAGGGTAACGATTCTGACCTATGGTCAGATTTATTTTAATTATGGATTTTTTTTCCAGACACATTGAAAGAGAAAAACAAAATTTAGTTTGTAGAAGTTAATCAAATAATTGGACACCCCATTATTATTATTATTATTTTAATACAGCATTTATTTGTGGTTCTTGATTGATTAAACCTTTGGGTTGTTTTTCTGTTTCTTGGTCTTTTATTTTGGGGATCTCTCGTGTTGAGTTGGTTTCCCAGTGTCTCCCTGTGTTATCTTTCACTCTGCATTCCCTCAGTCAGTCCTGCTCTACGTCTCACACCTGCACCTCATATTCATTAGTGTCAGCTGTCCCCACCGGCCTCATCACTCACCGTCTATTTTATGGTTTTCGGTCCATCTTCAGTTAGTCATACTGGTTGTCTCCTGCATGTTCCCCGAGTGCTTCTTGTGCCTTTGCTTCTTTTGTCTCTTGTTTGGCTGCCCTGTCAACTTCTGATTTATTTTGTTATGAAGCTACTTTAAATTTAGTCCAGATTTCTTACCAATACAACACTTTGTTGTAAAGATCATCAGATAATCAAAAAGTGCAATCGTTTCCTAACTTTACAAAGATTAAAAATGATCAAAATTAAATTCTTAAAACAAAACAATATTGTATCGCATTATTTTATTTTGTCTGAAACTAGTTAAATACTCAAATTCCAACAAAACGTCAACAACTTGATTGGAGTTTGGGTTGTTTAGAAGTTTGAGTATTTCTGTTTATTCTCTGCTAGATTTAGCCCAACAATCTTGGCCAACACAAACTGTGAGAGACCCAAGGGGTAACACTTCAGGCAGTGCACTCTATAGTGTAAAATCTGATTTCAGGAAAATCATTTGCCAAAAGTCAACATTAGAAAATATTTTAAATAAGGCAGGAATTACTAAAATATGTATATACTAATTAGGAAATTAAATTTAAAATCAAACTGACAAGTTTCAACCAAAGTCTTACTAAAGCCTGTCAAAAAAAGAAAGACATCTTTACCCTAAAATATACAAGTGCATCTGATCACTACAATTCTAAAAATGCATAAATGGTTAACAAAAAATGCATTGATAGATAAAAAAAAAAAAATATATATATATATATATATATATATATATATTTCTAAGAACTTATATTTAAACTCCTTTTTTTTCATTTTCTCTATACTGGAGTACTCCAAACAATTTATATATTCTCCGAAGACAAGGACACATGATACTCTGTGGCTCACTCAGCCTTGGAAACAGTAGTTACCCTCGTCAGAGGTGAGCATATGTTACAGGTGGTGCAAAGAGTTGGCAGGAAGAGTGTGTGAAATCTGCTGCCAGGGTGAGAGTGGAGGTGCCAAGGTGAAACCTGAGTGGGCCGCGCTGCTGAGCTCTTCAGCTGAACACACAGAGTTTGACTAGTGGGGAACATCTGCACGCACACTGGAGGAGGAAAAACGTTTTAAGTATGAATGAGAACCAAACAAAGCAAAACCAACCCTGGCAGGCACAAACAATTTGAGTCGTTTGCAATTACAGTATGGTCAGGAGAAAACACACAAAAAAGCAGATTCACTAAGAGTTTTACTGTAATTCTTTGTATTTATTAGGCTACAAATATCCTTCAGACTATCTTTGCAGAGGGTGCTAATGTGGACCATACTGATGAACATGAGTTTTTGTGATGTGGTTATATGGCAGCTGTATTTGTGTGTGTGTGGCTGCATGTGGACGTGTGTAGGTTTTCATGTCTGTATGATAAATGGCGGCCAGATATTGGGTTAAGAGGCAGGGCAGCACAGATGGACTTGTGTTTGTGTGTAGCACGTAGCACACAAACTTACAGATCACGCTGAAATCCTATGAGAATCCAAGGACAACAAAACCAACCAAATTAAGTCTGTCTTTGGGCCTGTTTTCATCCATTTTTTTCTCTTTCATTTTTATTCCATTCCCCACCACCCCATGTGTCGTCCTGACTGAGTAACTTTTACTGGAAGGGTCATTTTCTCCATCTTTTTTACCTCTTACGGCTAATTGTGGGGTGAGGTAGTGTGGGTGGATGTGGGTGGTAAGGGGTGATGGAGTTTTTTTTTTTTTTTGAAGAGTGAGCTGAGGGGTGTCTTCTGTCTACCACATCCTTCTTCCTGATCCAGGAAAACATACACAATTCCAGGACTCCAGCCCCCCCACCCCACCCAGCCTGCCAGCCCCATCCTCAGCCAGGGACTTTCCAGAACTGCCCTGCCCTGCAAAAGAGAGCAATAGTCAGCCACGGTTGGGCCGCTGTGCCTTTTGTGTGGATCACTCAACAACATAATGTGGAACAGTGGAGTGTGTTGAGTCAGGTGGCTGGAGAGTTTAGTAATTTTTACTCTTTAATTATGTTTATCAAAGAAAATTTTACTTCAACCAAGTGAGTCAACAAATAGGAGTCACACAATGCACCACCTAGATGTTATTAGGATCAAAAGTGTTCAGTTACTTTTTGAAACCTCATAAAATTAGTTCAAAGCTGGGTCGTTTTTTAGCAGGTGCGAACGCAGATTTGCAGCGTTGCATGTGGAAAACCTATTTGGCATTCTTGATAAAGCCCCATCATAAACAACACTGTAAATCCAGATTAAACAACCTTGTATCTTTTAATGTCTGCTCACACATCTGTTCACACAGCTAAAAAAAATCAAAGCAATGTAATGGTCCAAAAAAGCAAGCAAGGAGTGTTCATATTTTACATGTTCCTAATCAGGTTGAAACAAATGGTTAAAATGGGATTCATGTCCAAGTTCAGCCATAAAACAAGTCAAAGTTGTTGAGAAATTTCTCAACGTAATAACTACTAAAACAGACAAAAATTAAAATTATGTCTACGAGACAGAGTTGATCAGTTGTTTTTATTACTTAAAATTAAACACTTCACAGGAACCAACAAGGCTTAAAACACCATGTTATATATTATTTGATGCCAGAAAAAGCTACACGGGAAAGTACCTATTTCTTAAGAGAGCCGTGACTGTAATCAGGTTAGCCACAGTGTAAACAAATGCCAAAACGATGACTGACCATTTCCTATTATAACTCCTTGTCCACTCATCCTGGTGGTGCTAATTCTTGTTCTTACAAATCCCTGGAAATAAGCAAAATGATGTTGTCTGGATATAGCACACACAGCCCAAACAAAACCCACAGACCAAAAGTTTCCCGCTCAGGAGCAGGTGAAAGAGGGTGGCCTGGATTTCCCAGCTCTGCAGAGAGGGCCTGAATCTGGGGGAAGATAGGGAGGCAACCTCCCTTGAAATTCCCTGACCCAACAAGGAGACAGGGAGGCTTTGTTTGTAGAAGAAACTGAGAACATTCAGCCTCTGGGCAGCAATAACACATCACTCTTATCTAGGAGAGTTCATAACACTGACAGAAAAACACCTGACAATCACACAAAATAAACGAACCTCCAAAACCTATTTGAACCACAGCGGGAACACAGAGTATACTTTACAGAAGAACGTGATCGGACCAATCCGGTATGACAATGTGTGCATGGATTTGACATAATGTTTAAGGGTCTGTGGGGAGATAACGGCCATGTGGTGAGAACTGTCAAGCACTTACTGTATGATTACAGCACTTCCAGTAGTGTGTGACAGGACGAAGAGGTCACCATGATAGCAGCATACTGGAAGAACCCAACCAAAATACCACAACGAAGGACACGATCTGCAGGCAACAGACTTATACGGGATATGATCTTAGACCGTTAGTGATGAGCGCACACATATTCTCTGAAGCAACCCCCTCTCTCTGCTCCCTTCCCACTGTCTCACACACAGGAGCCACATTATACAATTGACTATGAAAGGACATCAGACTCATAACTCTGTTCCCCTGAGGCAGAAGAAACCCAGTCACTGTCAGCCGAAAAACAAAACAAAGAGATGGAAAATAGAGCAAAATAAAGGTAGAAGAGGAGACAGCCTCTGTGTGATTAGAATAAACGGCTGAGAGATGAAGGGAGGCTGGGACAGAGGCTACTACCTCTCCTTTAATATAGCAGGGAAATCTCCCCTTTTTCTTGCATGACTGAGAGGTCAACAGGTTTTGGGTGATTTTCTAATATCCAGCAGCCTGAGGTTATTGTGTTGCTGTGCTCTGTGTATGTGCTCATGTGTGCTTTGTGTGGGTTTGTGCCTTTGTTACATCCGGACACACATAGTCTACAGCACCAGGGCAGAGAGACATGGTGAGAGAGAGAAGGTAAGAGAAACATGGGGAGGGAAAGTTATCTGGACTAAAATGATGCAGAGAAAAACAAACAACTAAGAGTGAGTAATTGTTTAAATACATGTCTGAACATTTAATAGCTGTAATAGCGACTAAAGCTACGATTGTAATTGGCAGGAGCACTAAGACATGTACAAAGAAGATCATGTTCAAACATCTAATGTTGTGATCAGCACATACATTTAGCACAAAAGTAAGTACATTTGTGTTTGGCAGATTATTTCTTTGTTGTACCAATGCTTGTTGGCTATAAATCTTATACCGTTGGAAAGTCTGATATTGTCATCTTCAAATGGTGTCACATTTGTAAGGAACATGCATTTGTGGGATGAACAGTGGAGCTATGAGAGTATGTGTTGTGAGCATAAAAAACTTGCCAAATCTTCTCTGCCGCTGCTAAATAGCTTATTTTGCTGTTGCTACTGACACTTGTTTTGACTTTCTGGTACCTCCAGGTGCTGCCAGTCAGGTGACTGATATAAGATTTATTGCCAAGAAGCATTGTTACAACAAAGAAATAATCTACAAAACACAAATTTATTACTTTTTGTGGTAAGTATATAAGTTTTTAATAAAATAATTAATTATAGGGGAAGTACTATGCAAAACTGACTTTTTTTTTAGCTTTATTTCATATTAAAATGTCCTTTCCACATTAAAAACCCAGAGGGTCGCTTTGACTCATTCATGCATGTTTGAGAAACCCTGAAGTAGGAGTGTCAGTAACGGTAGGAAGTTCCTTAAGAGACAGAGACCAAGTTTAAGGCTTTTAGAGTTGTCCTGTAACTGACTGGTTGCTGGTTTAATCCACCATTCCAGCCTTCTCAGTGTTTTTGAGCAAGATACTTCACCCACCTTGCTTACTGATGGTGGTCAGAGGGCCCGGTGGTGCCGGTGCATGGCAGCCCCGCCTCTGTCAGTGTGCCCCTAGTAGCTGTGGCTACAATGTAGCTTACCACCATCAGTGTGTGAATGGGTGAATAATTGAAGTGTAAAGCACTTTGGAGTTGATAAAGCGCTAGATAAGTTCAAGTAATTTATCATTGTGGTAAGAATTAAACTATGTGCCTGGAAAATACATAATATATTGAAGTAAAACACTTTTTTATTTGAATAAACCATCTCTAAACAGCCAGCTTCAGTATAAAAAAATCACCTGTCTTAAATTATGTAAATCCAAAGATCCGACCATGAACACAAGACCTTTGGATCCTGCAGGTCTGGACCTGGGACACTGATGAGGTATGGTTTTTACTCTTGCTCAGGAGGAGGACCTTCTTGGATCAGGCTTATACAGGCACATTCTGTGTATTTATACTGAAAGTTGGTGAGTTTAGTTGCCAAATAAACAGCTTAGACCAGTCATCATTATATCAGTCAAGCCTACACTCAGAGCCACTGAAGTGCTGTGTAGATGGAGCTGACATGAACACCAATTGGGCTACAACTGAATTGTGTTTCTTGGAACAGGTCTGGGAAACAAACTACACTAATGGGAAACTTTATTTTTTACAGACTGTAAAGCCTGACTCTAGTACTGTTCAGTAGTTTGATTTTATTTTGTTTTCATCAACCGCATAACCCACTGCAAAGTAGGGTAATAGTTGTCTTTAACTATAATAACACATGACAAACTTGAGAAAAGGTCCCAAATGTATCAATGGCAGGTTAAACCACACTCTCTGATTGTATATTTTTAAAAGTACATGTTTATGCAAGCATTCGAGGTATTTAATGGGCATAAAATGAGTATCCACACTGTGAGGTCAACCCAATACAGCGTGGCTAAAAAGACACCACAACAAAACAAGCACAGACTCTCAGATCTCTGAAAATGAAATGGTTGAACTACAGTGTGTGTGATTCAACGACTCACGTCTGCATGTGTGTATCTGTTTGCCCTTAACGCACTTTTGTGGCACAGATACACAAACAGTGGGCAGCCATGTGTTCACATCATGAGCAAAATGAGAAACACATTTAAGGAAAGGATCTGCAAAAAAAAGAAAAGAAAAGTATTACTAAGTTATGAGTGAGTTTGGAAGAAAAACAAGCTCTTACTCAGTTAGCAAATGACTACAAACTGAACACATTACTCGTAACCCCAGAGAGCATCCAATTTCTCACACTGGCTTCAGGCACAACCTCTATGAAAAAACACAAAAATTTGGTGTGACAAAATTTACCCAAATCAGATGTAGCATGATGGAGTACAAATAATATTACCACACAGATGAGTAACATATAAAAATCAGAGGGTAATGTGGTATTTCTACAACAGTTCTGAACTAAAACAGATGTTTTGGTGAAGTCATCATTAACTCTAGAAAGCTTTTCAGGTGGCTGAGATTTGTCGCTCTTGTTTTTGTCCATATAAATCAGATGACATAATACACAGTAAATGTTAAATCAATGCAAACATAGACTTTTTTAATGTTTCACGAGTGATTTTAAGTTTACATAATTAAATTCACTTGCTCAGCCATATCATTGTATTTTAGAAAGAAGCATTGCAGGCAGTAAATTTTATCTATTAAACTGTAATTATTGCCAGCATGTCACCCAAGGGTAGAGGGGAATGTTTTCTATATTGTGGTGGATGTTTTGTCTTGGCACCAAAAAAAATAAAAAGGTTTTTTTATGGAAATTGCCATCGTGGAGGGAAAATCTGAAGGTGGTGTAATTTTACCCACATGGAGATCTACACACCCCCATCAGTACACACACACACCTTTAATCTGAACTTTTTGTTGTATTTCACACATACGCTTGTCTCTATATACTGGTATAGATTTTCCATTGACTTCCATTAATTTCTAGAGCCTAACCTAAATTCAATTTATACCTTAGCCCTATACCAAACCCCTGACCCACAAAAGAGGTTTTTCTATGTTCCACACAACAATAAAATGTCCTCATAAACATAGTATAATGACAAAAAATGTCCACACACTGAGACAAAGACTTGCACATGCGTACACCCACACACAATCACACCATATCAGCAGTGGTTGTGACATTTTTATGTCTATTACTCCTGTTCAATAACATGTTGACTTGGAATGGCCCGCAAATGAGAATACCAAAAGCAGCACTTGACTAAATTCACAATGCTTGCTTATGATAACTTATACACTTACATCAAACAAACACAAGTGTGTATAAGAGGGTTACAAAAACAGTAATGTCTCTTTGGGACAGTGTAAGTCAAATCAAAATGTGCTGGCCGCTGCTTAGTAAAACACAGATGTGATGGCTTTCAGCCCCGGTCACATGGAATTGCTTTCGAGTTTGTCACGAACTGAAAACGCCAACTCAGTCGGACGATGTCACACCTACCTGTTGACTCATTCTGATGATATCATTATGACTATTCTTGTCATGGCAGTCAAAGACCGAAAAAAGGGGACAAGAAAAGAGGGGAAAAAAAGGAAAAAAAACGATCGAGCCGTAAGTGAGAAGGAGCACGGCGGAGGTGCTGGGAATCAGATGACCATTAGGTCATCGCCTGCAGCTCCATGGGGACGGGGCACACAGCCGGGTCAGCAGATCTTACACCTGCATGACTGCAGAGTGCTGAGTAGGACTGACGACTCCATCATGGTGCCTGGGAATTAAATTCACTGGCATGGAGAACTGCTGCCCTTCTGAAGCATGAACAAACATCAAAGATAAAAAAGAAGAAGGAAATGTGAGTTGTGAGGAGTGTGTGGTGTGTACTGTGTGGCACTCAGTGAGCCTGCATGAACAGGGTGTACATCTGCCTGTGAGTAAGCTTGTACAGTGCACTATGAAATCCAGAAAGAAGAGTGTGTATGCATGTGTTACTGTGCTTTTTTTGAAGATCATAACCAGAGCTATGTGCTGCTGAGTCAGATATATCTGTCCATTTCCTCAGTTAGGCCTGTAAGTATTACTGATGTGGTCACAACAAGCTGGTACGAACCAAAGCCAAGCCAAACCATACTGAACGAGAGCTGGAAAAACAGCACACAGATCAGCAGCTGCCAACTCACACGAGCGTGCATGACGCTGTTGGTCCAATCAAAGCTCCCACTTAGGGGAAGACAGCAGCTTTCCAGGCAGAGCCGCAGCCCAGTCCACGAAGCAACATTCTGCACCTGGATGAACATCCAAGGGTCAGTAGGACTTTATGGCGGCACTCAGAACTGAATACAGGCAACCAAACATGGAGTCTCCAAATAAACTGATTTGTTTTTACACACCCCATCTTGTCTAGACATAAATTAAAAATGATATTTCAAATAACAATGGATGAGTCCAACACTGATCATACAAACACATAATGAGTAATATGTTAGTGGTCTCTTAATTGGATGACTGCCTTTGATAAATCATGTCCTAGTGTTCCATGCTTTCATCAAACTTGTGACCCAAATTTGTTTTTGAATTTGAAAGGAAATGCACTAAATTTAGTCATCAGAAGCAAAGGAGCATTCACATGTTTCTAATTTCTACCTTATGAGTTTCACCCAGCTGGTGTCTTTAAACTACACCCACGCGTTTGTCTTGTCCAAACAATTAACCCCCTCCTTTGACACATGCAAAAATCTGTGCCCGTGATCCATGCACGCACAGAACAAATGATTAACTGCTTGATCCTATATGTTATATGGTATGTTTACATTTCTGTGTGTTTTATTACTTATAGGAATCAGCTGCTTGCCGTGCTCAGCACATACTCCCTACACTTCATGTGTTGTCAGACAGCTGCAGCTTCTTTTGACTTTGCACAATTGTGCCCCTGGTCAAAAAGCCACAACCCAACATAAAATTTACTCTACCTGCCAGTTTCCACAAGCAACCACAAGAGCTCCACAGAAACTAAACACAACAGTAAGTGAAAGAAAAGAATAAAGTCCGTGTTCACCTGCGAAGGTTTGTCTGGAAACACATGTGAATGTACAAAGCCAAGCTGTCTATGTATATATTATGTATGATTACACAATCTGAATACAACAAAACCTTCATAATCTTGACTTGAGCTAATGAAGTTACAGCTAGGTAATGACTTTGTTATGAGGAATTGTTGCTTTTTACAATGTTGAGCTGTGTTAAATGGTCAAATGTGATTGGGCAGAGACTTGGACTCAAAAGCTGTTTTATGGGAAAATGTTGGCAAGAGTTAGAAGAAGAGCTCCAAACACAGAGAGGGAAAATAGACAAAAAATAAAAGATAGCCAAATGCACGAACCATTCTTTAATAGTGGTGTTTCTCTGTCTATGTCACCCTCTGTTGCGTCTTGTCACAGACCTTCTTTTTATCCTTCTTGTTCTTGATTAAATCCCTGCAACTCTCATCCCTGTTGTCCCACTCTCCTCCTCTCCCCCTTTAATTTTCTCTAATTGCTTTTTATCCCCTCTAGCCGGCCCCTCACATCATACTCGCTCCTGCAGCTCTCTGAAGACGATGAAACTCCACGAGGACAGGATCAGAATGCTCATCTCGTATCTGCCAAGGGTCCCTAATGCATCAAGGCCAGTGGGGCACAGGTTCCTTGATGACAGATTCCCTGCAGAACATCAGCCATCTCTAAACAGAGTAAATTAATCCTGGTGGAAATGGAAGGTTGAACTGAAACACTTAAGAATTAACTTTTTATTGAACTTTATTGTGATCCGTTTCCCTAAGATTATTCAGTTGCTGTGTTCAAAAAGGGGGCAAAGGAGTGTGTTACATCTACCAGGGAATTGCACTACTCTACTTCCATGGGAACGTTGACTCCAGGGAGTTTGAAAGGAAATCTAGACTGATTGTTATTGTCAAACTTCAGATCAAGGAGGACCAGTGTGGCTTTTGTTCGAATCATAGAACAGTGGATCAAATCTTTACCCTTGCAGACTTGCTGAGGGGATCATAAGAGTGATGGACTAGACCATGTGTTTTGTGGACCTGAAGGAGGTTCCAGTGAGACCCTTACTTGAGGGATTTTGTGTGTAGTGGAGGGGATTGGATTGCAAGCTAAAGCAAGATCCTCATTGTCATTCACTTGTTATTGCATTGCTCTGCACATAACAATCACAAAAACTGATGAAATGTTTAGATTTATTTTAGAGAGAGGTTTTAATTTTGCTTCAGTGTAAAATCATAAATGTCAGACTCTGCTTTTATTCCAACAATGACTCATTTTGAATACAGTAGTGTTCTACTGTACTGAACAAATGACAAACTTCATAGTTGAAGAGCAGAGACATTTTTTCTTCGGTGAACACGTTTTGGAATTTTAACAAATTTTAAAATAGTATTTTGGTCAAAACAACACAAACAAAAATAGATTTTATCATAATAAAAGCAAAATAAATAAATGCAATGATAAGTTCAGGGACCTAAAGTAAGCCATTTTTAATGCTGGTGTGTAACCACCTTGAGAAATTGTCTTTATTCTGTAAGAACAAAATGAGCTTGTACCTTAAGTGCTTTTTAGTAGACAAAAGTTGGTGAAGACTGTTTAGATACAATGGAGTGAGTACTCATCTGAAACAGGTGAAAACTGAGTGACACAAGAATAATGAAGAGTGTGATTGTTCCCTTGCTCTTTGGCCTCTCATCTAGTCACATTCTTTCATTCTTCACTATCCTCCTCAACTTACCAGCAGTAACAAGGGTGTCTGGCCATTGTTGTATAATCTTGTTTATGGTAAGTCATGATACTTACAATATGTCACCTAAAAGGATCGCTATGAATTTAGATTTTCAATGGATATTTAAAAACTAAAATTAGATAAACTACTGTACTCAATGTAAAGTTATAGAAACCAAGCTAGTTTAATCCATAAAATACAGTCTCAAAAGTGTGCAAAAAGGAGTTTGACAACACATGCAGTCTATACATATCCATCCATCCCTCATCTTTACTCCTAAATACTTAATTTTAAAACCAACCCTTTCCAACAGCAAGTTGTAATTACATGTATGTGAGTCTGACCACTCGTGAGTATTTAAGCTATTGTGTGTGTGTGTGTGTGTGGGGGGGGGGGTGTATTAAGGAGACAGCACACCTCTGTGTGATCCCGAATAAGAGCCCTCAATGTATGATACAAATTCCTACAAGGTGGAGATAAATACACAGCAGTCCCCCCTCCCCCCCTCCTCATTCAGCGTTCTTTTTCTTTCTCCTGTCCTCCTACACATCCTGGCCCTTTCATGTGCAAAGCAGATGGAGTCAATTGACATGCTAATGAGACAAGGGCTGCTTCACAGCAGTCCTGGAGCCACAATACCACACATACACGCACGTGTATGTACAGCAACCAGAATATCATATGCTCATTTAACTAGGTGCTCCACAGGAACACATACAGTTATCCATACTCAGCCAGTTTTAGACAAGCAAACATGTTCAACATCTACACCATTTTCAACTTATGTTGGAAGTAATACATACTGTACATCTTAAGGAGTCGGACATCAAAGAGTTTCTGTAATACCTTTTAAGGAAAGGCACTATAGTGTTTGTTTGGACATCAAGTCTTAAGATTAATAGAAAAAAAATGAATGTCCATAAAAAGATCATGTGATGCTGTTATCAAGCCCAGTCAAAATGAAACCAGAAGTCCTAATCGCTTTCATCTGTCTTTATTGCCTACTGCACTTTTTCCCACTTTTGCTACTACTTAAAAAAAATAAGAGCTTTAAAAGAATACCAAGCATTTTAGAAGAAAAGATAAGGTGTGGATAAAAATCTTTAAAGAAAATTAACATAAACAAAAATAAACCTAGATGTCTCAGGCAATTGTGCAACGTTGAGTCTAAGTCTACATTTATGTACCCAGCAACAAGTCAAATACAAATAATAGAAGAAATCATTCTGTCATGCTGTGTGAATTAATTGTGGGTTGTCTGTGTACCACCTGCAGTGGACAGCTGTCAGTGTGTTATCAGTTTGAAGATAGATGAGCCAAGCTAACTGCTGCTAAGAACATAAGGAACAGATTCAACCTCATACCATCACAGAGCTCAACTCCTCAACTGATAACAGTCTGGACAGTCTTTTTGTCTTTGGTCAAGAGTACATAGTGTCCATTTCTTCTAAAGAAACATCTGGAATAGCAATTTGTGTGAAGAGAAAACATGTTTGCGTTGTGGAATGGTCCAATCCAAATGAGCTTTGAGAGAATTCAGCATCTCAAGAAAAGGTAGACAAAAGGCTTCTATTTTATCCTGTATGCCTTTTTATGAATATAACTGCATTTATAATACTTCACAAAGGTTTGCCTAAAGCATTCTCTTTGTTTCAGTGTTTCTGTTGATTATATAATGCCAGCTCTTTTAAATCTGTTTCAGCTGACAGATAAGATGTTGTAAAGTACATCTCCAGTTTAAGGTTAAACATCCCTATTGTCAACAACAATGTACGCTGTAAAAAACATATGCAATTACATATATACATGCATTGTTTAAATAAAATTTTGATTTATACATATAAACATCATTTTCATAACAAATGAAGGTGACATAGTTACTTTATTATGGTATAGAATATAACTATAGGCCTGAGAAACAAAATATTGTCCCTTTGAGCAAGACACCTGCTCCTTAACTGCTCCCTGGGCATTTAGATGACCGCTGCTATGCTTAGGTTGATTGTATTGATAACAGCATGATGGCATTGATACTGGAGTTTGTTTCTACTTTTAGCACGCCGCTCCCATATCAGAAATGCATTTCTGCACCTGAGTAAGCAGGAAGTGGCAAGATCAAATGTAAACATTGGATAAAACGAGCACGGCAGATAATTATTTATCCATCCCGACAGCACAACTTCAGAATCGATCCACACCTGCTAGCATGTAGCATCCCTATTTACTCATTAAACAGCATGCTGGGTGATGTCATGTCTTCTTCTGCGAGTCCCTTCCGATTAGTAGACTGTTCCCACTAGAGTCTAATGGAGCTTACATTTAAATGATATGAACAACCACAATTAACTTACATTAAATTAAATAAGAAAAATATGGCTATGAGAAAAAACTCTAAATTGAACATTAAGACCTGCTGTATGAATGTGGCCTTTGGGTAAAAAATCCTAACGCACATCTGAGTTCATGTCTTGAATAGAACATGGTATAGTGATGTTACCGGGTGAATGCACTGAGCAGTGCTCGGAGCCAGATTAACAGGTGACATTTACGAGTGTGTGAGTGTGTGTGTAATCCTGGCAGGGTGAGGGAACTGAGTGATTTAGAGTTCCTATCAGCAGACAGGAGTCAACTACTCCCACTACTCCTCCCATGAAAGGGCAGGCTTTATAGCCAGATTCTGATATATGCCCCCACCATGTAGCAACTTTTATTTCGGAGGCCCCTGTTGAACCACCATCTCTGGCTCACTATTTCTGTTCTTATTTACAGACTGATTTGGTGCTATTCACTGGCTAGTTACATTTTATTGAGTATACAATGAACTAACTAAAACTGACTCGTTCGCACATTTCTTTTAGTTTTATGCTTTTTAGGCTAATATAGTGTTTTACCAACTTGGAATTTCCTATTTTTTAGTACAAATGAAATGTAATAAAAACTTGTTCTAAACAATACTATAAATTTTCCCAAGATAAATTTTTTTCTTGACACCATTTAGCCTTGTAGCAAACAAAAATGATTTCACAACGAATAGTTCAGGATTGAAAAATAAAATAGAAATAAAACTCCTCAAAGATATTTTTAATCTGAAGACGACTGGAGGGAGAAGTGCACACTAAAAATGAAATGTTGGATTTACTTAACCTATTTTATGTCAACTGGTTCCACTTAACTGAGTTAAGTAAATTCAAAGCAACATACTCATGTTCTTTGGTTAAAAAACTGGTATATTGCTTTGAATTTACTCAACTCAGTTAAGTGGAACCAGTTGACATAACATGGTTAAGTAAATCCAACTTTTTATTTTTAGAGTGCAAGACTCTGGACATGTTTATGATGAGAGGATAACATTATAACATGATATAAAACTCAAAAAAGTTGATTTTACATGATATTGCTCCTTTAAGACAACAGTTGAAGCCACTGCGGATGGCCCGCTCATAATCACACCTACAGATTGAGGAACAAACTGCAGTAGAGAACCGACCCAACCCAAAGTGAATAGAGTCGAACCAAGCTTGTGGAGATTGGGCTTAAGTATTTTCTTGGTACATAGTTCAATTCTATACCACAATCAAGTAATTATGTTACCTTCAGTTGTTGTGAAAATGCTGTATATATAAAAAAAAATTTGACTATTTGATTTGTTTCTTTAAGAACTTCCTACCGTTTCAGACATTCCCACCTCAGTACACCATCAACAACAACAACAGCTCAGCTGCAGACTGAGCGCCAGGGTGGTGCTGTGTACAAATAGATGGTGCAAGCATCAAGGCAGCTCCACATGGCTGTAAAAAAACACTCACTTTAGCGAGCTGAAGTACAACAGCATAAAACATCTTGAGTGCAAACTGCTGTGTGGTTCTGGTTCTACTAAAAGTTGTTGTTGGTTATGTACTTGGGACTTCGGTATTCTTCTCATATTTAGCTTTAGGCAACGTGTTGTAGTGGTGACTAAGGGCTGCGTCACACGGCAGGATAATTTTGCCAAATTATGTCCCTTCCAACAGTCCTAAAGATGTCCAGATTATCGTGACACAGAAGAGAATCACAAACATAAACAACTGTCTTGACTCACCAGAAAGTGCGCGGGGCTTTAAAAGTCCAATGGAATGGTTTTTCATCCATCCATCTGTTTTCTTCCTCTTATCCGGGGTCGGGTCGCGGGGGCAGCAGCCTAAGCAGAGAGACCCAGACTTCCCTCTCCCCAG
>JARVJO010000024.1:11795496-11809224 GCA_031762555.1 Cynodonichthys magdalenae
CGCCCCCCCCCCCCCAACGAAGATCTGAATGGTCAAATGCCTCCAAAAAGGGTGGTCAGTGTTTTTACAGTATCAGGTGTGCAGACTTTAATCTGCCCTCACTTCAAACTCTCTCTGAAAGTCATGCAATCATAAAAACAAAGACAAAGTGTGATTAAAGGGACAACCTGTGCATTTCAATTAAGAAACTTGTTTCAGAGCAAACACCAACAGGCGGAGGAGACTCGAAGCACTGGGCAGGGGAAAGACAGATGGAGAAAATGTGCCTGACTTTGTGTTTTTTCCTTTTCCCATTCTGCTGTTTTTACGCACACTTTTATGAGCACATAAAAGAAAGTGGACGGAAACAACCACATTTCGAAAATAAATGTAAAGCATTCGCAGATCAAAACAGTTTATGCTTTGGACAAGAAGGAAATTTGGCGTGCAAGTTCAAGTGTACTGGAAATGGGTAAAATTCACAATTTACAAATGCTCACAAGACTGTTGCCAAAACTTGTCAGAGAAATGACATTTGTAACATCTGACTTTGTTTATTGTTGCCAGACCTTCTGCCTTGATCATTCACTCATTATCTTTCCTGTTTGACTGGCATTCTTGAAATAACAATTTAATTGTAACCTCTACCTTAGTTTTTGCTAATTTAAAGCATCAAAAACCCCAATGTACAAATAGCAGGCAGGAAATAAACACATTTTCTTTTTTTCTGTAAGATCTTTGTAAATGCAGTAACAGTAATTTTGCAGCAAATCTTTACAAATAATTTTCAAGTTTAAATCTTTTTAGGTGTTTTGTGGGGGTGGTTATTTATATAACTTATATCAATTTCTTTTTATTTTGTATTTTTTAAGTAAATTGTTGGATATTTTGTGGCTGATCAACTGAATTTTTAGATAAAGTCTTATACCTTGTAATTTCAGATCAATTGCAGTCATTTACTTTAAACAGTAAGAGAATCAACAAGTCTATTTAAGTGCAGTGTAAACACATATTTCACATTTCGGGAATTTAAAACTGTTTTAAGGTACTTCCTTGTTTTGGGAGTATGACATCATATCCTGGGTGTGACTAGGTTTTCTATATAAATTGTAAAGACATGAAATCTCAGAGCTTTTTTGTTTTAGATCTCCGGAGCCACAAACAGGGTCAGCGTGAAATGATGTCTTTGGATACGAAAATAAACATTCAACTGAAAACTTAATCAGTTTTCTGTGTGTTATTATGCCTTTGAATCTGAACAATTCTTTACAAAATAGATACCTAAAATTTGTTCAGCTTTGGCAGTAAATCTGAGTGGGTTACTCATGTGAAAAATTTGCCAAATTTTTCCTGCCAAACAACTTATTTTGCTGTTGGTGATACTTGTTTTGAGCTTCTGATACCCCCAGGTGCTGCCAATCAGGTGCCTGATATAAGATGTATTGCCAACAAGCATTGTTAAAACAAAGAAATAATCTACCAAACACATATTTTCTTGTTTTTTGTGCTTTGTATAAAAGTGTCAAAATTCCTACTGTTTATTGTAGATTTTCTTGTGGAAATGAGATTGTCAATGTCAATGTCAATTTATTTATATAGCACATAAAAAAACAAGAGTTGACCAAAGTGCTACACAATTCAGCAAAATGAATAAAACAACAAAGGAACACAGAAATGGAAAAAAAATAGGATGAAATTAAATTAGAGAAATATAACATTGAAAACAATGGCTTTAAAAGAATCTCAAACTCTACCAGAATGAAAGGCCAAACAACAAAACTTTTATTTTGAATGTAAAATTAAAAAGAAGAAAGCTCTGAACAGGTTCAATGTTGTGTTTACAGTGTGTGTGTGTGGGGGGGAGGGGGGGGAGTAGGAAATGAAAAGTATCAAACAGTCAGCCCTGCCCTCTGGCCACCTTTGACCTGGACCCTCTAGGGGTCACGTACCTTAGAAGATACTTAAACCTTTCTGCAGAATTTTGACTTTCGCTTCCCCTACAGCCAGGCATTCCAAACCCTACCCTCTCTCTACACAGCCCACCAATAATCCTCAACCAATCAATAGTAACTGTTCTCTCGATAATTCATAACATTAACATACACTCAATGGCCTAGTGGATGGATGGGGAAGACATAGGAGGGCCATCATTCCAGTATTGATCCCCCTTGGAGGGAGTCAATAGACGGGTAGGTGATGGAGTTATAGCCTCCTGCCTCTTTGAGGGAGGCAGAGCCACAACAGCACAGCCTCACACAAACAGACAACACACATCAAGTGTTATCTTCACATGCCCACAGACATACTGACACAAGCTTCCATGTGTTGGTTATAACGTGCTCCTAACACATGGAGTGTTGTGCCAGCATGTCACTAACCGAGATAAGAAGATACTCATTTAATTAACCCCCAGAGCAGGGACCTGCTTTTTATTGCCCTTATGTTTCTGCCATTGCATTTATCTGACTCCCTCCTTCCTCTGTTACAACATCTTTCCATCTTCTCTCCTACATCCTCTTTTTTGTGTTTCTCCAATAGGTTCCTTATGCCCTATAGATTTCTTATTGTTCTCCACTTTACATTTTATGATGTCCCTGATAATTCTCTGGCTCCTACATGTCACATTTTTACTTCTGGGACAGAGATTCAACTGGCAGCAAAAAATTTAAAATTTAGATGAAGCAAAATTAAAGTAAAGTCAAGTTTATAGAACAGGCATACAATAAAACAGAACTGTTTTTTTTCTATTCTTAAAGGGATAGTCCAGACTTTTTGAATAAGGGGTATAAAAGTTTTGATCAATAAATATTTTACTTGTTACAGATATCTCTTTGAACAACCTCAAACTGCTCAGAATTAAACTCTTATTTCTGCAAACTTTAAAGATAGTCAAATATCAAAATGGATTTCTGCCATTTTAAAACAACACAAGTCTTTAAAATTTATAGCAGCTCATGCAAACTCTATTGATCATCAATTTCACATTAGACACTAAGTCTAGCAGAAATATAATCACGTTCCTGGTGAGAATACCCCAGGCTGCACCAGCCGTCTTACAGCTAGCTGCTACTGCATTCATTTGAACAAGCAAATGACTAAAGGAGTAAATCACCATGCAATGATAATATAAAGGTTTCACTATGACATTTTTGAGATTGCGGTTACTTTAAGACAACAAAAATCTGCTTTGGTCTTGACCTCACTCAGACTAACCATTAGCTTGTCAATTAAGCCATTTCTCCAAACCAAAGAATTTACAACAAGAAAGACATTTGTTCATAATCTTCCCAGAAAACCCAAATTAAAAAGTCCTAAACTACATTTTTGACAAAAAAAAAGTTTCAATGGACATGTTTTCATCATAATGTATGGTTTGTCATAGTGAGATCTGATATCTGAATGATAGTCAGATCATAACTATGTATCAGTCCTTTTCTTTCTGCTGAACATAGGTCCAAAGAGGCTGTGCCAGCATTTCCATCCCTCCCAGCTGTACAGCCAGTATTCTCTTCCCTTCTCTGTTTCCTTCTCCCCTGTGAGACATTAAGCACCCGTCACCCATTTCCTCCAAGTTCTCATCCTCACTTACACACCTTCCCAAAAGCCCCACAAGGCCTTTCCATACAGCACTCTGAAATATAGACCAAAGTAATGGCCCACTAAATTAACTCCTAGTAAGCGTGGTTTAAGAATGGTTGTAATTAGCATATAATAGGAGAAAGGAGAGGAGGTAAAGGGCCCAGCCTGCCCTGGGGGCCCCAAGGTTGGGCCGTGGCCCTTTCTAGTCTCCTCTTCTAACAGCAGTGCAAAGTTCAGCCTTATAAACATGTCAGTGAGATACATGATTAAACGGCACAATCATTAGATAATAGATACCAGACCTGTGGGCTCTTTGTCACACCTCTGTCAGGTCAGCTTGACGCTACCTGTAGTCTGCTACACCCAAGAATACACTTCACCTCAGCCTATTCATTTTTATGGTGCTATCAACTCACCAAAATAGCACATGCAGGATGAAATGAGTAAGAGTGAGAGGAAGGAGAGCCACAGAAAGAGAACAGCCCCAGTGCAGGGCAGTCTGACTGATGTAGTTCCAATAATTGCAAGGCCCTGCTTCCTCGTCCAAGTGCCTTTTACTTATTTAAACTGTTTGCTTTAAGCGCCACTGAAGCCAATTAGGAAAGGCATAATTCAATAAGGCAGGGAATGAGGTGAGTAGGAGGGCCGGGGGAAGAGGAGAGGAGGCGGGGAGGGGATGGGATGGGAGGACTCAACTCTGCTTTACAGCAGACCCTTAATCATTTTTTTCTGCCCTTTCATCTCCCCCGCTCTTTAACCAAGACAACAGGGTTAATAAATTCTTTGGAAATCTTTGGAGTTCTGATCATTCTGTAGCTGAAGTGTTCTGTTTAAGGTGCAGCTTGTTCAGTTCTTGACTCTTGTGTCAGTAATAAGGTGTGCTTCCCCCCCTATGTGTGAGTAAAAGTGCAGACAATGGGACTGTTTCAAAATTTAGAATGATGTAATATAAACAAATCTTATCAGGCATGTACTGGTCAGCAACAGATAGTATGGTGTAGATTTTTTTTAATATCTAAAATTAACCCTTAGCGCATTGGTTTAATGTTAAGTGACATATTTTAGAAGTTTTCTCTGCATCTCTTCACAAATAACACTCCTTACCGCAAAAAGTCATTAAACAAAGACACACACTCTGACCTGTCCAAGAATGGTTCTTGAGACCAATTCCAATAGCTATTTTGATTTATTTTTCTCAAGTTACTTTAATAAGGGCTTTAAGGGTGGAAACTATTATGTAAAAGCTCAATGATTTTCTATCCAGTCTTTGTATATGGAGAAATGGACAAGTGAAGGCAAAACAAGTATCAGTCTAAGCAAAGTGTTAATATAGTGCTTGACATTTTTTTTAACTAATCATATTTTTTAAATGCTTTGACAAAATTGTTAAATTTCACACATAAATTAATTAAATATTGTTATTGATTAGTGTCTCAAATCTTATCCCTTATTCACACGGTAAGATTTTGAAATTGTCAGTTGATTTTCAGTGACTGAAAGACCCCACATGTGAGGTTAAAATATGTAACAGGTTTGGTCCTACAGTGTGGGGTGTATAGCCACAGGTTTCACTCATGAACATTGTGAGACCTATTGAGATCAAACATGGGTTTATAGTAAATAAACATGGCAGGCATGGAAGAAGCAATGCTGATAGTTTGTGGACTTTTTTTAACAGAGAAAAAATAAAAAAGGCATCTCTGATGTTTATTGGACTTTCTGGTGCACCATGGAAGTTGTTTTGTCTCTTGTATTTTGGATTTCCCTCCGTGTTTACATCACCTCCCTTTCTGATTGGCACCACGTCAAGATTCTCATTTGTCCTCAAGGGAATACACCACACACACTAAGATATCAGGCCAAGATAATCCAACATGTTGAATTTCCCCGATTTAAGATCAGAATGGTCCCGACATCTTTTCAAGCCAACTAGATCACTCTTAACACAAAGCAGGATGTATCCACTGGGGCCAAAAATTATCTTGCAGTGTGAACCAGGAATTACTGAGTCAAAACCCTTTGGAAATAAAAATACATGTTGAGAACATTTTAAGTGTTCAGATTCAGATATTTTTCCTATCAAAAGCTGCCTGAAGTCTGAAAAACATGAACGTAAACCACTGCTGAGATTCTTCCCGTGGCCCCTCCTGTAGCTTCTTAATTAACATTTTAAAGATGTTTAATGATCTTTATTATCAGTTGATTCTATTCGTTTGCTTTGAAAAGTTCTTCGGTTGCATTAGAGATATGATTTGGGTCATTAGTTGTTTGCGCTGCAAAGCACTGGCTTCAGTTTTGCAGCATTTGACTGAATCTGAGCACAAAGTGCAGCTCAATACACTTAATGATTCATCGACCTACTTCAGCAGTCACATCATCAATAAACACAAGTGACCCGGTTCCACTGGCACCCGTACACGGCTCATGCCTTAACATCACTGCTTTCAGAATGTTTGAAGGATGATGTGGTGCACTTTGTATCGCAAGCCCCTCCGCTTCACTCTGTGTCAATCATCCTTGACGGTTTGATCCAAAATTTTTTATTTCCACAAAACAAAACAAAACAAAAAAATCTTAAATATCTTTTGATTATTATTGTTGAAAATTACAACCTAATATTTTATTTGAAAGCAGATGTCTTGAAATCAGACAATGACACATTTTGTTCAATAACTGTTCCAGTTTTAAGGAAAACTTCCAATAAACTGAAATCATATCAGTATTTGTGCATTATTGATTTGTACTGAGCAACAAAACCAGAATCAGCCAAAATTGAAATTGGTTAAAAATGGTATCCATGCAATTGCGTTAATGTTCTTATACTGACGTTCTGTTCCTGCAGGAAACGTAAGCGATTCAAACAGAAAGAGAAGAAAACATCAGCTAAACCAGTTAAGGCTCACCCTATTTTAGTAACAAGGCAGCACTCAATATCTAGTTAAAAGGGAGGCCATGAAACAATCCATCACTTCATCATCTACTTCTTTATGTCCATCCACTTCAGAAATTCATTTATTTTCAGGAGCTTTTCAGTTTAATAAGCACTGAATCTGGTAGAGAGATGTGAGCTGGTCCAGACCTTTACTCATTTTAACAGCTGTTTAATAAATGTGATTGCAAATGGAACTTGTCACTTGCACTGGGGAGAGCTGGCCAGTCAATACCTTCGCTGGCAGGTGCCTGGGGTCACATATAAGTCAGAGAGTGATGGATATGTATCCAATAATTGATGTAGGGCAGCAGTTATTGTCAGTTTGGCTCCAGCCTCTATTGCTTATTAAAAGCTGTTGGCCTTAAGTACCAGCCAGCCAATTACTGAGGAAGCAAGGTGACTGTTTAGCAGCCCCAGGCCTTTAGGCTATGTGCAGAAAAAAAAACACTATCCTATTGTTTTAGTGCATGCCTGCTTCTCTGTAAGTTAACGTGGATGCGTGTTTATTTTTTCAGAACTTCCTTGATTTATTTTTTTATTGAGCCTGTGTTCCATTGTTCTCCTTAAGTGGTTTCCTCAAATGTGAAGTTACTGTAATGCTGTAAACATTAATCAGAAATGTGAACCCCTGCCTCTCGTCAGGTCAAAGTAGAGCCAGTGTTCCTCTCTATTGTTGTTGCCGACCTTGTAGGTTATGAGAGAACCTGAGAAAAGTAGAATGAAGCGAATGGCGCTGCTCTGTGCCGACCTGCTGGCCTTGCCTTGCACTGCTTAGTTATTAATGAACTGGCAAGATTCACCACTTCCTGAGTCTTTGGTTCAAGGTTAGCTCATCCAAAGGCACATTTATTTTCATACTGTTGGATTTATATCCAAGAAGAGCAGGAATTTCCACGGTTATGCTTTGTGGGAGTCGTGCGTGGGCAATGACATCCTGGTTAGACCAACGCTACCGCAGCGGCCCATCTCCCTAACAGAATATCTCCGCTGAATGCACAGAAGGAAGAAAGCTGAATGAGCTGTAATAACGCTCAACGCCAAAGGCTATAACCCTAAGAGTGTGGGGGGGGGAGGAAGGGGGAAACTTTGGATGTGACCATGGCGTGTAGTAATTGTAAAACTCTGGAAAGAGCTGCTGAAGCAGAATTCTGACATGTAGCACTGCTTTTCAGTTCTGATCAAAGGGTCCACCAGAGCAGCAGCTGATAACCCAATCAATTCACTCCTTTTGTTTTTCGCTGAATGATGCACGTTTAGCGCTAACCTCCAGGCAAAGAATGAAAGAAAGAAAAGAAGGGGGAGAGGGGGGTGCAGATATAGAATATAAAGATGAAGAGGAGAGTAAAAACAGGAAGAACAAGAAAAAAACGAAGGTATGAAGAAGATGTAAAATCTGCATTTGAATTCCCAAAAAAACATTAAAAAAAGTGAAGGCGAATGGGGGGAAATTCAATAATCGGAGTTTGTTGGTGAGTTTGATAGATCTATAGGCCAGTATTAAGCTGTGCTGCAGGGGATGGGGTGCACATAGGAGCCGATTAGAATATGAAATGTTTTAAAAGAGAATAGAGTAAAAAGACAGGAGATTGGGGGGAGATTAAAAGATTACCTGTCTACTGCACTCTTCCTCCAGGAGCTAAGAGACTGTGTGGTAGAATGAGAGCCCAAAGCCCACAGAGGACAATGAGGAAAAAGACTAAGAAGAGTGGAAAAAGTATGAGCTCGTCTCGGTGAGAAAAAGACAGAAGGTGACAAGGCAAGAATACAGATGACATTGGAAAGAGTAGAGTTGAGGGTAATGTGTGAGAATGAAAACGCATTATTTTGAATTAATCAGTGCATTTTGACAATTGTGCCCCCATAAAGTAAATACTTAGCTAATATTCTTCAGGGAGTTATCATGAAATAAGTGAAAAAACAAAATTAAAAAAAAAAAACAGAAAATTTTCATAAAAACAGATTTTCAGGTCTCGACCACACCATTTAATTTTTCCAAAACTATTTTTTGTATGTGTGTCAAAAATTGTCCATCTAACAAAGTCTTTTTATTATATAACCAGACAAAAAGTAGATTATTAACCTTGTTAGTGTGGAAATTTCCCTTATTTCATCTGTACATCCATTTTATTCCATGAACAGATTATTTCACTTACTTTGAGTCTGAATCTTCTCACATTTTATAGATTACGTAAAATAATCTGTCTACGGATAAGATAATTGCACTTTGAAAGATTCTTGAAATAAGGAAAATTTCCAAGCTAACAAGATTAATAATCTAAACATTGTGCTCTTGCTTATTATATCAGTCTCAAAACGAGAATACTTGGTTAGATAGACAATTTTTGAAGTGTATTTCCTGTAACTTCATCCAAGTTTGATTTTATTTGTGCATACATTTCTATCAAATAACCTAAACATTTTATTTTTAGCAATAAAGAGATAAGGTCCTGTCAGATTATTAATTTGGCCAACTTTAGGCATGAACATAAAAATAATAATGCATTACATTTAAAACTCCAGCTTCATGTTTAATATTGAGCTTTTGATGTGTAGGATTGTACCTTTAGAGTTAAAACACTAATCATGAAATATCTTAATTTCAGCTCGAGACAATTAAAACCTGTTTTGTAAACTGAATGACGTCTTTACGTGTGTGTGCCAACCATTCTAAAAATAGTCAAAGAGTCAAAGATGTAACTGCAAAATAAAAATGAAAGTGTATCTACATCACTTCACTTTGTAGAAATATCTCCTCCATAAACTCCAGTCCCAGCCTACATGAAGCTGGCCTGACGAATGGGGATTAGAAGACACTAATGTGCATGTGGAGGCGACTGACCTTCCATGCAGATTGTCTTTACACCAGTGGAAATGGAAGCCAGTAAATCAGCAGACAGAGCTAGAGCTCATCCCAAAGCATCACTCCCTCTGACACTGTCAGCCCAGACGGCAGCACATTAATCACAGAGATAGGGCCCAACACCGTGCTGTGGGTACAGGAGTGTCCCATCCATTTAGCCGTTTAGCACTAACTTTAACACAGACAAGACATACACGAGTGATAAGTTGGGCATAATGAGACAAACGTTTATGGAAGCTCTAGAGCAAAAACAGGGCAACTTCCCACATACAAGTACAACAAGATTAATCTCTTAATCCATAACAAAACTGTTCTTTTTTCACTTTAAATATATTTACCATACTTTCACTTTAATCACATTTTGTTGTGCGTTGTGAACCATCACAAACAGAAGATTGCTTTGTGTGTGTGTGTGTGTGTGTTTTGTTTCTGCATTTTGGATTTCACATTAACATCCGTTCAGAGACAAGTCTTTTGTTAGTCGTCTCTGGCAGCCAGGCCCGGTTAGGGAAGAGGAACATCTGTGATAAATTTCACCTCAAATCAAATGCGCTCTGGCACAGCAGTGGGCCCATGACAAACTTCCTGCATGTGCTAATATGAGGATGGATTTTCGAGCCAGTCAATCGCAAGCTGGCGCACACACACGTAGGCACCTAAAACACACACAGGCATGGCAAAGCGTCAGCATGCGCGTGCTTATTATTTAGAGAGAGAAAGAAACGCAGTTCACAGAAACGTATAAAAGGAATAAGAAGGGATTCAAATAAGAAGAATTCATTCAATTAAGTAAAAACATACAATGACAGAAAAAATATTTATGCGCCTATTTGTTTTTTAAATGAAACTAAATCAAAATAAATACCTACAGGGAGAAAAGTAAATACTTCTTGCACTGCTCTTCTGAGACTGGTAAAGTATTATCAGTGGAGTGGTTGACTGATAAAAGTCATTCAGTCTCATTGAGCAGTAAAAAAACCCCACAGAGACTTGAATCCCTTTATAGACTGACCCTAAGCATTTCACCACCGGTCAGAGGCTAGTGAGGACCAAGAAGGCATTAACCCTCCTACAGGTCAGGGCTCCGACCCACTGCAACCTGCCGAAGCCCACCTCCAAACCTTTTTAATTGCATCAGGATGGTTTGCGACCTATTGATTAATACATGTATTTATGTCATCCCAAGCCCTGAGGCTACATTGTATTTCTGTGTGGCATATTCATTTATTTACCTATCTGTCCCGCCCCTCGTGCATCATCCATATATCTATCCATCTCTCCTCGGAGAGCACTTCAATTCAAGAGCTCCCATAATTACTGCAGGCCTATAATTGAGTGCTTTGATTTAGGATTTTTTTTTTCTGTTCCCTCTCCCCCTGCCACACAGCCATCACTCGCTCCACGTCTCTTCCAATGCAAAGACAGAAGAATGAGATATGGAAATAGAAAAACGGGCGATAGAGAGCTGAACATACACCCGCCCTTTACAGGCGCGCACGCACATTCTCATACTGTCTTATCACAATCTACTGTTTCACTCACCCGCGAGGGGAAGGGGAGTAAGTTGATAATTACTGAGGGAGATTCATGCAAATCGATGCCAAATTAAAGCATTATAAAGGCTTTTATCAGCTTTTCTTTTCCAAATTGAAGACGATAAAAACCCATTTGAGAGGCGGGAGAAATGGCCCCAGTCCCTTCGTTTAAAAAAAAAATAAAAAAGAGAGAAAGGGAGGGAGAGAAAGAGAGAATTGTAATTATGTTAACACCAAAAGAATCCGAAACCCCTTTCTTAACTCACTTACTCATTCATAATTAATTAATTAATTAATTTCTCAGAATACTGGGCAAAAAGAACAATGCTGTCCAGTGTTTCCTCTCCCCTTTTCACTGTTTTATTTTTTGGGGAGAACAAGATGGAGCGCAGCAGATATTGTCGAGTATTGTGACAGAGGGCTCATTTACATACCTACCCTTACACTTGGATTCTGTTTTCTTTATAGCTCCATCTGCCTTGGGGCGGTAATAAAAAGGGGCTGTGTTTTAGAAACGATGACGGCTGGACGACAGAACTATGCTTCATAGGAAGAAGGAAAGGGAGACAAAATCTTATTTAAAAAAAAGGCCTTGAACACAGATATTCCCTTATACCAGCAGAACCAAAAACAGTCTGTTAGTTTTCCATTCAGAGCCAACAGACTTAAACTCTCATCTGCTACGAAAACAAGGAGTTCCCAGCATGTACGTCAGAGGCAGTTTGCCCATACTGCATCTACAATTCAAGGTTGCAAGCGCAAGGAGAAAAGGTCCCCGTGAGTAACAAGGAACAGATAGCAGCGAGAAAGAGACACAACAGAGGGTGCAAAGGAGAAGACGTCAGCCTGACAGACAGTGACCTCAGGGCTGTCTCGCCTGCTCTACTAGAAATTCAACACTGCCATCACAGAACGTCTAACAGCAAATACTCCGCTCGCCCCCAGCAGAGCTGAACGGTGCACCAGAAAAGACCGAACAGCAGTTTGAAAGTGTTGAGTGGTTAAAGAAATAGGTGGGGTGTTGCACAGAGGGACAATGTCACTCCACAGCGCCTTAAAGAATTATTTATGGTCATTAAAGGCAGACATCAACTTTTGCACGGTAGTCATAAGATGTGAGATTTTAATTCTCATACACACAGAACTGACAAGAAACTGTATTTTAGATCATTTAAGTAAAAAAAAAACACTTTTTTGTTGTATCTTCTGTCAAAATGCCTTATTTTTATATAATAGGCAGATTTTACTGTGCAGCTGCTTTCTGTGTTTCTCGCTGCTCTGTAACTTATTTGACCTATGCTAGGAGGGGTCAACAGCATGAGCCAGAAGTCACTTTGCCAGTAATCCAGGCTAATGTGCTGTTGACAACAGCCCAATTACACAGAACTCCTGCAGAGAAGAGGCAAAGGAGGGGCTGACTGAGGATGAGGGCAATGAGAAAAGAAGAGGTTCTGCTAACAATTAAAAAAAAAGCTAAACAGGGCAGATGCCTGAAGAGTATGCAAGAGTGTGGTGGACAAACAAAATACAAATAAAAAAATAATAAACATTTCAACTGGATGTGAGGAGAGACTGGATGTGCGTATGTGTGTGTCTGCATTTACAGTTTAGTGGCGAAGTGCGGTGCTGCGCAAACACAAGCCTGCTGGGTGGAGAGGCTGAGGAAGACTTGGTGAAGCAGTGTGGAGCTGCGGGGAGCCTCATTACAACCAGCAGGAGCCTCACACTGCCTCATCACTTCCGGCTGAACTGGGAACAACCACTGCGCTTACTGCTGTACACACACACACACACACACACACACCACAGCACCAGCTGCTGTTAGCACAGGCAAGCTGACGTCCTCTCTGTTCAGAATCATCCAAACTGCTTTTCTGATGAGACGCAGTTATTGGGCTGAATTACTAAAACTGATTTCAATCATTAATTATCTTGAAAAAATATATATTAAAGTTTGTGCAAATGTTTTAGGCCATCCCTTATTTAAATGTATTTAAATTTTATTTGTGTACTCTTTCAAATTGTCTTATTAATTCTTCTGTGCTGCTAATATATTACAGACAACTTGACAATAGCCATGTTTCCATCCAACTGTATGTAAATTTTAAACAAACTTTAAAACATTGTAAAAAAAAAAAACAAAAAACTGAAATATGAATTAGGTGCATTTCCATCTACTGGTTTGGAGCGAATCAACCAGGTTACGGAAAGAGCAATTTCATCAAACAATGTTACACATAGCTGTAGTAAACAGGAAGTCGTGGTTGAAAACTAGCAGGACCACATGTCTCAGGACAATGGAAAGACATTTTCAGGAATGTGTTGCTTTCAAGTAAGTTCTGTTATATCAACTAATATTGGCCATGTTACATGCTGTCCAGAGACATAGAGAAAGAAATGCAACTCTCCTGCATTGTGGGAATATCTGTGAAGACACAACAGTGGAAACAGTTGATCCTCCTGTGAGATGAATGTTCACTACATCTGAACTTATTCAGCAAACGTGTTTCCATCTCCCCTTTTACACATTCACTCTTTTTTGGGAAAATCCAAAAATCACCTCAAGCGAGCGTAAAATCCTTCTTGCAAAAATGAGAACGTTTGTTCGAGTTTTGCATCTTCTATCAACCTTTTCTCATGCAATACTTCAAAATGTGCATAAAAATGTTGATGAAAACATGGCAAGTGAAGCTGTAGACCTTCAGAAAAAACACTGATTTAGAGCATCAGTTTGTTCTTTGTCCAAAGGCAACAAAATCCACCCTTCCTTCAAATGCTGGGTTAAATAACATCTAAGCCATCGTTTGATGTTTCTATTTTAAGTGCTGGATTGATAATTAATT
>JARVJO010000024.1:11817092-11841752 GCA_031762555.1 Cynodonichthys magdalenae
CTGGGTTTGTGGGGACCCTTTCTGCTCTGTGGTACAGAGTCCTGATGACTCCTAACTTGTGTTCCAGTGAGTGATGGAAGTCAAAACGCAAATACTGATCTGTGTTGGTGGGTTTGCAGTACACATCTGTTTCCAACCGTCCTCCATCAGAATTTGTCTCTCATAGTTCCTGTCTCTCCCACCTGGCTCATGGATGCAGCCTGCACATGCTTTCCTTCCTTTTCCATTGTCAGAAAAGGGTCGGGGGAATCCCTTCATTCGGATATGAGGGGCTTTGAATCCCTGTCCTCTCCATTGTTCTCATCCCTCTTTGCTTTTTCCAACTTTCATCCAGCTAAAGAGCCTGCAGGTGAAGGATAGGACATGCTTTCCTGTGCCTTTTAGATACAACATTGAACTAGCATATAAAAATAGTTAATCGCAGCCAGGTACAGAGAAAAACAAGACGCCAAGATAGAGAAGCAAAAGACATAGAACGAGTAAGATGTAGAAATTAAGAAGGAGTAATTAATGCAGGACTTTGCTCTTTGACAAGTGTAATGAATAAAACTCAATACTATTAATTTGTACAATAGCTGCTCATTCACCAAAGTCCCTTGCATGGCAGCATGAGAGTAAAGATGAGCTTAGCAGCCATCAGTGCTGCACTTTACAGCTCTTTTCTCACCACAGCATCTTTTAATTCCACTTCTCTCATGTCAGTGCACTGCTTTTTTTCCTCCCTCCCTCACTCCCAACCAACCCACAGCTCACACTTTCCCTATCATTAACCAACTCACTGTCCCATCTCCATCTCAATTTCTCTATCTCCACCAGCTGTTCAGGACAAAGTGTAGAACCATTGGCAGCAATGTACTAATAGCAGGAGGGTAATTGTCTCAGACCGTAATGTGCGATGGTTTCACTTTAAACAGGACGGCTTAGTCTGCCTCCTGCTTCCCAGCTCCACCTGAACCAGTCACTTCACATCTTTTTAGCAAAATTCTCTCCAAAGAAAAGAAACTCCTTCTTCGAAATGACTCCTCTACCTTCAAGTCAATTTGGCAGACCCAAACTTTACAAATGTCAGGGGAAAAAAAAAATGAAACGACCCCCGCCTTCCACCTGGGCAATTAAAGAGGGAGCCAATTAAAATTAATGTAATAGTCCCTGCCGGGTGAGTTGTTAAACAAGATGGGGGTTATTGTCCTTAGAGGAAATGGTCCAGAACTCAAGACATCTTTGCTTCCCGGTTCAGTACACCTGCCCCTCCCACTGTGTGCACTCCATGTGCAAACTTTGCTGCTCTAGAGAAAGTGGACAAAAAGTCCCACATCTCTGAACCCCTACAAAAACAAGTGGCACAGAACAAGAAACCAGAAGCTGTCAAACAATTAAAAAATAAAAAATAAAGACCTGGCATTGCTTGAATGAATGCATATCACCCACCACCTTTCATGCCAGAGCTTTAGATTCAGATCATTTTATACTGAGAAGTGAATACGTTTTGGTTAAAGCTAAAAAAAGGAAAAATCTTTTGTACAGTCTCATGCTCAAAGTATGTGTTGTGAATGACTCTCAGTGACTACCACATCAAATTTTCACTAAGTATTTGTAAAACCAATTCGCTTCTGTGGACATGCAGAAATGAGTTTACTCCAGAAGTTTATTAGTTGTAGATGCCCATCTAGTGATTATTTCCTAAAAGTCTCAATAAAAATCAATGCAGATATATTTTGCTAACAGGGTTGAGTCCAAATAGGTAATGGCAAAATTTTAAACAAAGATATGGTGCTGCATGTTAGAGATATGTGCTAGGGCTAAAATGCAGCATCAACATCCAATTTTAGCTCAATATGTGTAGAATTGTTGGAGTTCATATTGTTTTAAAGGTCAGCTGGCTGTGGCGGCCATCTTTCACTAGATTGATTCCAAAAGTAAATCAGTCGTAGAAATACAGTCAATGGTTACTTTCAAATTTCCTTAAAATTTGTCCAGTGGCTCATGAGCTATTTTGGTGACAGGCACACATAAACACAATTTATAGAAAAACATTATCGCCCACCTTTCACCTTTTGGCAGCGGGCGATAAAGAGCTGAAGAAAAGTAACACTGGTCGACTTAATGAGACTTTGCATCAATGAAGAGCCAGTCTTCAGTTTCTGCTGCTTTCCAGTTCTGATGCTCTGACAGGATTCTTGTTAATGAACCTCATGCAAGCTGGAACTGACTAAAACACATCTGCACTGTAAGTCCTGGCTTAATGTAGAGTGCTGAAAGTGACAGAAAACAGGAGGCGGATGTGACAGTGACAAGCAACAAATGACACGGAGCACTTCATCAAACGTAGCCGGCGTGTTCTGGCACCGCAGTGGCAGATGAGCCATCCCTGGCTTGGTGTGACGCTGTGCCAACATGTGCGAATACATCACTCCCATGCTTTAATGTCTCAATCTCAGGAGATTAAGGGCCTAATCAAGCCAGCGTCTGCAGTAATGGGGGGAAATTGAAAGATAGATATGGTACTTTACACAGATGATTAACCAGCAGATTGTGTGTGTGTGTGTGTGTGTGTGTGTGTGTGTGTGTGTGTATGTGTGTGTTTGAAAGAGAGCGTGCACAATATTGCAAGTGTCTCTCAATGTAAGATCATTTAGCTAAACTATGTTTGTATTTCTGTCCTATACACAATGAAAACACATTACTTGTTTGTCTAATTTAGGTCACATATTTTAGTAAAGATTGACTTGACAAATCAATACATCCATTTGTAATGATGCACTTTTAGAGGCAGATTTATGAAATGTTTGTCTCTGGTGCAAACCATGCTTTGGCGTAGAAAAGTCTGTATTTATAAAAGATATATTAGTTGTGCCACCAGCAACAGGTCCAAGAAAGAAACCCAGATATCCCTCCACCAAGCTACAATCTCCAGTACTTTCAAAGGGACTCCAAGTTGTTACCAGACCAAAGACAATTTAAGATCCTTACAGCAAGTTCTACGTCCACCCTGGGGTTTCCACATTGTCAGACATGTCAGGAAAACCTCACAGGGAGGCACCCAGGAGACATTCTAATCAGATGCCCATACAACCTCAGCTGACTCCTTTTAAACAGAAGAGCAACAGCTTCATTCCAAGCGTCCCATCAATGACAGAGCTCTTCATAAGCCAAGCTTGATCACCCTACAAAAGGAGATCATGTCAGCCGTTTGTATCTGGGATTTTCTTCTTTCAGCCATAATATATACCACGTGGCCAGAGGTGAGGATTGGAATGTAAACGAACCAGTAAACCATAAACTTAGCCTTTCAGCTTAACTCTGTCTTCACCACAATGGACCAGAGCAACGCCTTGATTACTGTGGAGGATCCATGTCCTGTTTTGTCCTACCATCACTCATGAAGCAAACACCCAAATACTTGAACTCCTCTTCTTGAGGCAAACATTCATCCCCAATCCAGAGGGAGCGTTCCACCATTTCCCAATGGAGATTATATCTAAATCAGCTTTTTCACAAGACATTAGCATTCATCAGAACCTGAAATTCTTTTGCCGTATCTCAGATACGCGCTGTATTTTAATTGATGGAAATGCGCTGAAAAATTGGACCTTAATTTATTGCTACCTGCTGTGTCAATAACAAGTGTTTAATAAATTGCTAATAAGTGCTACTGAGCCTGTAACAAGTGAGCAGTGGCTGCATGTGTCTCTGTGGGGACGTGTCACCCCCATCAGCCTTATCAGCTGTGTAAGAGGTCTGCACAGCGTCGCTGAATATCTCCTCACCTCACACATAAACACAGCGTTGTCACAATTTATCTCGCCACCAGAGAGCCGTGGAGGGTCTATTGGGGGGGATGTGAGTGCCTCATGAGGCACCAAAAAAAAGGAAAGGAACATATGGAAACAGGACAGGCGAGGAAAGTGTGCAAGTTTACGTTTCTGAGGGTGTTAGCGTGGGAGGATGAGTGCGAAAGCTGCAGATTATGCTTATAGGAGTAGGAGGGTGAAAAAACAAGCATGTCAATAGGTGCTGGAAAAGGTGGTGAGCGCAACGGGACAGCAGGAGGACAAGTGAATGGAATAAAAAGCTGGTGAGTGTGTCAAGACTGTGTTTGTGTCGACGGGACCGTGTGTGGCGCAGACACACAGAGAGAGCAGCAGCCTATGCAGTGTGGTGGAACTTCTCTCATCTCAGCGCATTTGCTTCGCTCCCATTCTTCATTAACTCCATTAACAGATGAGCCGCGGCGATTAGCGGAGCTACCCGCTGATTCAGCTCTCACACACACACACACCTCCCCCTCCGTCTCTCCCCTTCCTCGCTACCCCATCGCCGGTCTGTTCGTACCAAGGACTGCTCTTCCTCATCTAGGACCATTTCACCCAAAGCTAAGTGTAGCAAGCATACGCGAACTCGCACATAAACAAAAATGAGCAAATTCTAGTTTTCTAATCACATCACATTTGATAACTCCCTGCTTATGCCACAGCATGTTAAGCAAACTGGTGTGCATGGAGGACCATAAAGCTAATACATCTCTTCCTGCAGTTTATTCAGCTAACAATTTTTACTGCTCTGTGCCATCTTAAAGCCCTCTTCTCCTCCAGCAGGCATTGCCAAGGGGGCAGTCTGCCTGCCGCACACTGAGCCATTAGCCACAAATGGCTCTTTAGCCAAGAAGTAAAAGGAAAGCATGGATTGACTGCCAATAGGTCCTTTAGACGAGCAAGAGGGGATATAGAAATAAACAAAAGAGAGAAACAGGCGAAGAAGGTTTTTCTTTATTTCTCCAGCATCTGTTCCATAATAGGTCCGATTACCAGATTAATTAGTCCCACATTCCTTTCTGCCTCATACACTTTCTCATTGCTCTTTCACTCAAAAAAATGTAAAAGTTTTTGGGTTGTTTTTTTTGCATGCATTAATACATTGCTACTGACTTACTTTTCTTGCCTCAAGGTGAGCTGAATCTTCCAAATGACTGTTTCAACTATCTCAATAACTAAACTGTCACAGCTCAGAAGAAGAAACCTCATTCAGAGAAAAATAAAATAAAATAAATGACAGCGTTCGTCCACCTGAGCATCAGAGCGAACCAAAGCCTCAGTTGCGACTTTTGACAGGTGATAAATCATACAACAAAGCAGCTGCCACTCAGAAAACTCTCTTCCTCTAACATCTGAGATCTGCGTTTGGTGCGATGGCTTTAGCGCTTTGGCAACAACAATAACAACCAGAGCAACAAAAAGACTTGCAAATGCAACACAGGTTTCTTAAGGGGGCTTCTCAGAATAATGCTCCTTGTACGGATCAGGACACACGTGGTGACACATCACCTTATTTTTCCCGCCCTTTCCATCTTCGTCTCTTCATGTAGTGTTCTGGTTTTGCTTCATGAAATTAATGACCTGCCAGGTGACTGAAGTGTGGCTGCTGTTTTTGTTTTTGTGTGTGTGTGTGTGTGTTTCTCATTTTTGTTGCTTTGTGTCTGCTGTGCACAAGAGTGAGGGCTGCCTGTGTGAGTGTGTGTGCGCGTATACGTGGAAATGTTAATGTGCATACGGCTTTGGTTGTCTGTTTGTGTGTAAGAAGTGTGCATTTTGTGTTAACAAAAGCCTGTGCTTCGAGCCACAGTGGTGGCCTTAGGATCCTCTTTTTGCCCTTCTGACACACAGCACTACCTATAAATTATTGACACATCCCCATCTTCTCATTTCGCTCCCATCTCTCTCTGCCTCCGCCACTCAACCCCTCCACCCGCACCACAACACACAGACACTTAAAAGAGGGGAAATCAACCTGTGTTTTCTTCCACGGTGCCATGTGCAAGACAGAAAAACAGCAGGGAAGAGGCCTGCTGATTGAAGCCTTACACGTTGCTCCAGTCTCTCCAAGCTGCAACGCTCACACTACCTGTAAATTATTCTGCCTCTCTCCGTGACTTTGTCTCCATCAACTTCTCCTCGTTTGAACCGTTCCCTACATCCCTCTCCCCACTGAAGCCCTGCCATTTGGCTGTGAGTCAAAATAATATCATTAAATTTGTTATATGACTTCTTTTCACTGAAAGCTCTAACTCCTAAAATGTACTCACAGTCTCTGCATCATCTCTATGTTTCACTGCATCTCACTCTGTCTGCGTTTTTCCACTCAGGCCTGTGAGCTCTCTTTGTCCTGAAGTACATGACAAAGCCATCAGTCTTTCTCATCCTTGTCTTTGTCTTTCCCTGGCTGTCTCGTCTTGGGGCCGATTCCAGACACGGGCAGGCTAACCTCTTTTTAAACAACTTCATATTATCAGGATCCTAATTACAACAAAGAGACCCTTACAATAGTGAAAGAGATGCACTAGACAGTGTAAGAAAATGAAGCAGGCTTCCATTCTTTTAGTGACTCTTGCCTGTCTCTGACATGAATAAGAGGCATGGCTAAACGCGCTGCATAATTTGTACTTTTAATGGCAGAGCCTTCCATTCCTGTGACATGACTTAATCAATAACGTGGCCTGTCGGAGTCTCAGCCCAGACTCGGCTGGCGTTTTATTAATTTTGAACAGGCACACTAACTAGGCGTCTGCTCGCAAGAGGCATTTCACACAGGATAATAGGCATGCTGGATTGATAGGTTCATTCCATGTATGCTCAAACCCTCATCCCTCTCTTTTTTCTCCTCTCAGTCCTTCTGCTCCTTTTATCTCTCCCTCTTCTTTCCCTCTTTCTGTCAAACAGTGATTTAGGAAGGACTTGAAACGTCTGCGTGTGCGTCAGCTCAAGGGAAGAAGGAGAGATGGATAAATAACACAGAATAAAGGGATAAATATAAAGATGGAATAAGAGAAAGGGGCAGAGGTTGCGACAGAGAGTTTTTTTAAACAATGAAGTGTCATGACCCATAGGTGTCCACTGCATTTATCTCTTTTCTTTTGACCACGAATGAAGATATGCAGGCATCTGTAAAGAGAAAACAGTTTAAAAGGAAAAAGAAAAAAATGCTGCTCACTCACTTTTAGGTGTATTATGCACTGAGAGAAGCTAGACCCCCCCCCCACACACACACACACACACAGACACACTTTGTCAATCAGTTCAGTTTTGTGAACGCTCTGATTTATGTCACTTCACTGAGTCAAAATAAGCCTAAGAACTAAAGAAAAAGATGTAAAATATTTCTATAATTTCGGTTGAATGTCTTCAGATTTTTTCAACCCAAGTGTGTGAGAGAAAAAGATAAATCAAAAGCACAAACAAGTACTGTCTGAAAAGCATAGGTGTCAAAAGTATTCACATTCATTAATCAGGCAAAAGTATAGATACTAAGGTTAAAAAATACTTTTTTAAAAGTAAAAGTATTGACTCAAGATTTTTCATCAAGTAAAAGTATAAAAGTACTAGTTGTAAAACTACTTAAAGTATAAAAGTAAATGTAATGCGAAAAAAAAAATAACTATTAAGGACCAAAGCTTAGGCTGCGCCACAGGGATCTATAGAGCACAATCACCTCCCAAAAAAACCTTGTTCTCAAGACCAAAATTACTATAATGTATTAAAATATTGACCGGGTCATCAAGGTCATCAATGAGGGTTAATTCTCAACTGGCTTACATGATAAAATATAATGTTGAAAAATTTGGGCTCGCCCCCTGAGGTTGGGAACCACTGGCCTAGTCTAGTGCATTAACAGGCTTTTTTCTGAATAAGTGGATCTATCTTGAATATTTGGATCTGTGTGGTAAACTCAGATAAAATATGAAAATTTTCATCTTCTGTTGGAATCGTGACATTTTGACATCCCAATTACATTATTTGTATATTTGTTTATGAAATGTCATTTAAATCGAAGAGCTAATCATTATGAATCTGCTGATACCTTGTTTATAAAATTTGGTTGGTTTAAAGCAAAGTTACTGTCAGTTAGCTGGTTCCTGTCCCCCTAACTTTGATGGTCACAATGGAAAAGGATTGTGGTCAAAAAGTGATCCTTGAGGGGCAGTGAGACCCAACTTTTTTTCTGTTAACATGCATTTTCTGAAAGAGTGGACCCTAAGGTACATGAAAATACCAGAGAAGTAGTGGGGGGTGCACGGTGACTCTTGCCCATGGACTCTACTCGGAAAGGTCCTTGGGCCAGGATTTGATCCAATGACCTTCTTGCTCAGAGGCAACATCTCAATCTACTGAGCCACAGCGTTACCTCATATTCGGTATGATGACAAGGCAGAATGAAAACAAGCCAAAGTGAAATAGAATAGAAACAAGTAAAAATTAGGCTGAAAAATAATTACTCCAGTAAAGTATAAATAACCAAAATTTCTACTTAAGAGTAGTAACAAAGTATTTGTACTTCACTACTTGACAACTCTGCTGAAAAGACGACACGTAATAGTTTGTGAGAAAAACCCAAATGGAGGCAAGAAGCAAAAATAGGAAAACCAGTTATGTGTGCAAACTAAGTTTAACGGCTTCAATTGATATTGCAAACGAGGCATGAACATTGGCTAGACTAACTGTGGCATAAACAGGATCTGAGAGTGGGCCAAAAGAATGACGATAATAATGAGACATTTATCAGACAGAGGTAATCACAAAATGGAGAACAGGTGGAGGAGAATCTAAAAGAGAAGAAGAAGAAAATAAAAGCCAAAATAAGATTTGCTTAAGGGATCTAAAAATTATTCAGGACAAAAGTCAAACTTAAAACCACAGGCTGTGACACCAATTTTCAGTGGCAGTTCAGCCATAAATAGCACTCTGGTTGAGACCCACATTTGATAACACTAAATATAAAACTTTTTTATTATATTGATCATATTTTGGCGGCACGACGGCTCAGTGGTTAGCACTGACGCCTCACAGCAAGAAGGTCCTGGGTTCAATCCTCGGTCTAGACCTGGAGTCTTTCTGTGCGGAGTTTGCATGTTCTCCTCGTGTTTGCATTGGTTTTCTCCGGGTACTCCGGTTTCCCCCATCCCTAAAAACATGTACAATAGGTTGCGTTCAGGCCCAGGCCGCCCTTGAAAAAGAGATCTGAGATCTCAATGGGACTTGCCTGGTAAAATAAAATAACAGTAAATAATTTTACTAGTATTTGTTTTCTTATTCTTATTATTTGTCATGATGACAAGTGAAGCTCTGTTCACCCTGGGTGTCAGATGGCATCCCAGAGAAGAGCCCATTAACCAAACTGACTGGGAGAAAACCTGTTGGGGCACAGATCACAATACACTCTTTTATTCTTTTTTCCCTTTAAATTCCAAGTGCTTATGCTGCCCTGCGAGGTTAGTCATATCACTTGACTCATTTTCTGGCAAGAAAAAACAATTATGTATTTGTTCATAGCTGCCTAATGAATTGAAGTTTGTTATTATAATAAATTATTTATTCATTTACTTAAATGTCCCACAGGGAGAAATGCAACTCTCTATCATGTTTACCTGTTAGCCACATATTGTCTATTTCACACAAAGTAGGCACTATATACAATATGTGTTTCAGAGCCTTTAAAAGAATGGCTACATTTGGGCAATCAGCATAAACAAAACACAGATTAATTAAATATGAACCAAATCCTAATGGTGCTTTATTTTTTTTACATGTAACTCTATAAAAGTTGTTTGTAAAAAACATATTTTTAATAATCAAATCATTAAAAAAAGTCATTAAAACATAATCTCCTAAATCAAGCACTCATCTAACAGATGACTCACTGTGTCAAGCATCAGCTAACTTCTCTTATCTCGTTTTGTGGCCTTGAGGATCATCACATTCACACTAAGCACAAAATGCCTCCCCACTGTTGTTGACACTGTGTTTATCTCTGACCATATACAGCACAAAACCGCTTACCATGGGGGCGGAAAGTTACAGCATCATCCTCCTCATGTTGGGCCCATTTGGATCACATTATTCACTGCCCGTTTGTGCTTAGAGGGCCAAAAGAAGAGGACCAAACACTTAGCCCCTGACACAGGCAGTCCTGTGACTCATCTTGTTGATAGGACAAGGGACAGAGGGAAAGACAGATGGATGGAAAACAACAAGGCAGAGGGAGCGTGAGGGAGGTGCAATGGACTCTGAAGGATGCGGTGGGAGGGAGGAACAGAAAACAAGAATTGTGTGTTTACGAGTGAGGACAGAGAACGAAGGAATGCTTCTATAACGATGAGTCACGTTTGTTGACAGCCCCCTCATTCTTTTTTGTTCCCCCATTATGACCAAACATCAGACAATAAAAAGCGTATTATAACGGCACTTCACAATTATCACAACAGTCAATAAGTCTGCACGCACTACACCGGCTCTTTGCCTTGACACGTGCTATTGGACAGAATGTTCTGGAGGTGATACAGGTTGTACCGTGCTGCTCTGATGTGTTTGGGTATAATTTATATCCAAAGAGTAAAAGCGCAAAAAGCAAAATTACAGAAGAATGTGAGCTCATCGCTCAAGGATTCCTATCATTCTTCTCCCCATATTAGATATTTGTGAACCTTGTGGTCTGGAATGCACCACACAGAAAACCTGCCAATACACATGAGTGCATGCAGTCAATGGACAAAACTAGCTGTTTGTTCAAGTTTGAGCCACATTCAGCTTGCTCTGAGTCTCTGTGGAATAAAATGTCTTGGATCTGAACACCGGGTTTATGCACACTTAATTAGGAGATTTGAGATTTGTGCTGTTCATACAGAACATTCTCATCTTGTGAAAACTCCTCCATCCTGTTAAACAGCACACTTCGGTTGCTGACTCACCCTAAATGGAAATATACTGTTTTTTTTTAATATGTCACCTTTTCTGTCTGCAATTGGTTTCAGAAGAGTAAAACCTCAATAGAAAAAATCTACTCTTCATTTTTCATAATTAAATATCTGTGATTAGCCTTTTTAATGTTGCCCTCTGTTTTTGTTTATGACTCTTTGATAAATTAGTCAAATTAAAAGTACACTTCAAACTTAAAGGGGCAATATCATGTAAAATCAACTTTTTAAGATTTATATCATGTTATAATGTTATCCCCTCATCAAAAGCATACACAGAGTGTTGCTTTGACTCATTCATGCATGTTTGTGAAATCCTGTAATGTCCTGAGGCAGCCAGGAGAGCAGAAATGGCTGGTTGGCCATAGAACCGCCTTTTAGGTGCAGCTCCTCCTCTGGGTTGTGTCTCCAAGCCGAGCTTTCGCATCACAGAGCACACCTCCCCCACGACTCCTTCAGGCTATCAGCAGCAACAACTAGCAAACAAATAGCTGGTGAAACTGTGCATCTGCTAAGCTCATAATACTACTCAGTCCAGTCCTTTTCAGATTAAAAAAGGTCTTTGAGGAAATATTTTTCTGATGCCACGGAGACTACCCTCTTTTTAAGCTTCACAAGGATGACACGGTTCTTTTAAAAATGGTTTGACTTCATTTTTGGAAGTATCCCTCTGACCAAAATTTTTATGTATTTATTTATTTGTGCATGCCCCTTTATGGATGGTATACTGTATCTTTCTGAACAAAAGGGAACTCAACAGTGGACTAATAACAAGATTATCACAAAAAAAAATGTTGCAATTCCAACACTAAGAAGGATGCAAACATCATTGCTGTCTGCCCAGGTTAGCTGAAAAACAACTCACATAGTTTTGTTCGGTTTTTCCATCTATCTACTTTATTACGGTCTGTGTTCTTTAGTTGGCTTACACCACATTATAGTAATAAATAAATTAGCTTTACATTGACATGTGTATGTGAGGATGACTCGGAGATATCTTAACAAGATGAAACGTTGTCATTGTACTCGCTTCGGTTCTTCAGAAAATGTACTTTCTGGGTCTGTAAGGTTCAGTTGCCATTTCCAAAACCGATTTTGTATAATGTTGCTGCTTTTTATTATTATTATTACTACAACAAAATAGTCTACAATGCTCTAGGCTGTAAACGACATGAAGCATTGTTGTGATGAAGAGCAGAAATGGGTGTGACAGAACGGGTAGGAGCTTCTTAAAGAGACAGAGGCCAATTTCAAGGTGTTTAGAAATGGCTGTGATGAGAAGTCAAATTTATTTTTAATAAACAGCATTTTCAAAACAACTGAAGGAGACATAGTTACTTGATTTTGATATTGAATCGAACTATATGCCTGAGAAACATAATATTGGCCATTTAGGAAAATTATTTACAGCAAAAGTCTTTAACCCTTTGCCTCATGACCCACAGTCCTGCATGGTTTAGACGACTCCCTACTTTGGCACACCTGATTCAAATAATTAAATTATCTACACAAAATGTCATTAAGTTCAGCAGAAGCTTGTCAATCACTCATTCATTTCAGTCAGGTGTGTTGAAGCAAGGACACATCTAAAATGTGCAGGACAGTGGTTCACAAGGACCAGGGCTGACGACCTCTGAGTAAGTAGGGCTGAATGGTGAAAATTGTAAAATTACTATTAATTACTAAACTAAATTGTATGGGGCTTTGGCCCTTTGGGCCTCCTATGGGAAACAGGCCTCCAAGGAGGGGTCAGACTATGAGCAGTTCTACAACCTTGATGAAAAAGCACCAATGGCTTCAGGAAACCTCACCCTGAAAAGAGAAACATGGGCTACTACCCCCACCCACCCCCCTCAAGTCCTGGCTCCAGGAGGTAGACCCAGAAGCTTGCCAACAAGCCTATGGTAGTCGAGTCTTGGTTCCTGGGGCTCAGCCCTGTCAATCCCCAAAGAGACACAAGATGCCACCTCAGTGAGGGTCCACCACATGGGAGGAGGACCATCGAGGTCGAGTGCTATACAAGCCGGCTGACAAGCAAGACAGAATCCCTGGCTGTGCCAGTTCCCAGAAGCATAAACTAGCTGAGGTAGAGGTGGTTTGGGCATCTGATTGGCATGCTCCCTGGACGTCTCTTTTTGGAGGTTTTCCAAGCCTGTCCCACTAGAAAAAGACTCCATGGGCAAATGCAGAACTAGCTGGAGAGATTATATATCCACTCGTGTCTGAGAATATGTTGGGATCCCCCAGGAGAAGATACTAAGTGCTCATAACTACTCTTTAAAACACAGTCAATAATTTTGAATGAAGTCTTTATGTAAAAATGTAAACTAGGATCTAAGCATGAAGAAAAAAATGTTATTCTTCAATTATACAGGTTTTGAATGTCATCTTTTAGGATGTCTGACTCTGAGGCTTGTGAACCTCTGGGATACATCCGTCTTTCAGCTTACTCACTTTGTGTTGTGTTTTTAAGCCCCTGTTGGCCTCTACTAAAAAAAAAAAAATCACAGTCTTCCTGTTCATCCTCGGAGCGTTCTTCCTGTGGTAGTCCAACCTTTTGATCTTACTAACCCAAAGTTTCACTCTTCATCTCCCTCTCAGCTGATATCAATATTTCATGAACGCACAGTGACAACTTTATTTGAATGCGGTCTCCGGCTTGGACGCAGAGATGGATGGGCCGATTGGGGTGGCGGTGGGCTTGTGAGCGGTATGGTAGCGAGCAGCTTTACCGCATACATTAGTCACATGTGCACTGACTGCCACTGAAGGGGTGGGGGCCTTCCAGAGGTAGTATATTGGGTTTCTCGGAGGAGAGGGGAGTATTGTGTGTGAAATGCATGCATGTCTATCACAATGTGTTAGTGAGAGAGAAAAAAAAGAGAGAGGGGGGGGAGCTCAGGGAATCGAAAGAGTAAATTTATCATAGTTATGGCTTTCTAAGGCATCCATTTTCCTATGGTCTGTTGACAGCAAGTAGTATCTGCATACCAGCCCCCTCCTCCCCCAAACCCCTGTGTGACTGACAGCACAGAGCTTCAGCCTAATAGGCCTGGTTACACACTAGAGCACTAGACACAAAATAAAACACACCAAATTTAACCTACTCCCAATATTATTTAGTAAAATTGACAAAAAAAAAGTCATTTTCTCTGTTTACTAATAATAAAAACTTTTAAAACTTATCTAAAACACATTTCTACTCCCTGGCTTTTGGCACAGCTTGAGACTTGTTTTTTTTTTTTTTCCTATTTTATTGTTTTTATTGTTTTTAATTGTTTTTTTCATGTTTTTGGTTTTATATGTACAGCACTTTGTTGCAGCTGTGGTTGTTTTAAAGTGCTTTATAAATAAAGAAGTAGTAGTAAAAAAAAAGCAATTGTAACAGAAGCACTGCTAAACTAAAAGTTTGATGTAAGAATTACTTCATCCCACAGAAAAAAACTTGGATGTTTTCTAAAGCCTTTTCGGTGACCAGAGCATTTAAATGTTCTAAAAATGCTCTGATGGCAGATTCCACAGTATCTGAACTCACTGAAAACTATAACTTGTTGCTGGAAACTTCTGCAGGTACCTCTTTCAGACAAACTAAAAAAACTCAGACATACACGATTGTTTATAACAAATTCTGAACTTTAGACTACATCGTAATATTAAAGTTAGTAAGCCGTGTTTGTTGTGTGTAACTTCTATAAGAATAAGTTAAACTTTTCTAGAAACTGTGACCCAAAAATGTTGCTTTTTGTGACACTCTGTTAAACAAGCCCTACTTTATTTCAAGTGATAATGTCCAAGATGGAAAGCAAAGGTTATCAAACACTAAAACAAAAACATATATAAAGTTAATTTTAAAGAAATTAAATTATAGAAGTGAAAACTTAAGATAACGTAGTTGATATGGTTAAATGTCCCACTTTTCTATCAGCTTACAGCTAAGCTGTTTTTTGTGTTTAGGGGAGCCTATTGTATCACATGTAAAGTACATTAGACAACAAAGAAAGGGTTGTCTCAAAAAACATGACGCATACAAGAGCTTTAATAATAAAGTATTTTGAAGAGACACAAAATAAAACATTTCAACTGCAATGTGAGCCCAAATCCAAATTAACAGCTTTGAATAATATTGTCAACCCCCTATAAATATATATATTTATAGGGGGTTGACAATATTATTCAAAGCTGTTAAAATGTTATAACATTTTTACACAGATTACATGTTATGAATGTGTTAAGACAAGTTAGAACTTACATAAGGTGGAAGTTTTGTTTTTACCTTATTTTGTGTTTATATCAATGCAAGTCACTTTGAAAATCTGAATGACTTGTTTGTACTTAAACAAGACAAAGTTTAAGAATGAAAGGGGGTGGGGTTGCTGTTTCATGCTGTTTTTAGCATGTAAAAGGATTAGATGCAAGAGAAAAACACCTGGCTGAGAGGATGGATTGGAACTGAACGGGTAGACAGAGTAGTTCAGGCTTCAGTGGGACACTTCATCAAGGCAGACAGGAAAGGAAGCTAATTGTTATAATAATTATCATGACTGCAGGGAGACGAGTGGAAAGAAACTGATTATACCCAAAGAGAGAAGCAAAGAGAAAGAGGGAGACAGATTATCTGTCTGTGAGTAGCCTGTCATTAACCTCACTTTTTCTTACTCAGTCTCTCTCTTTCACACACACACACACACACACAAGCACACACACTCCAGCTTGTGCAGTCTCCAGTCCAGCGGAGCACCAATCTATATACCATTGTTCGCCTCGTCTCTGTTGGACGGCACTAATTGAAGGCAATCTGAACATGCTCCTACCAGACTCTTATCTCACCTCTCTGTCATCCTGAATTTCTCAACGTGCACCCCTCCACACACACACACACACATACACGCACACACACCTGTATACACACAAACACATGAACACAGATTTAAAACGTCAGCCAGCTCTAACACAGGGAAGAATGTTCTATATGCAGTTAATATACTACATTTACTACATAAATTGCTGTATATTTAAACACAAATGGGCTGCAAACATTAAAAATCACCATGATTAAAATATGGATGATAATATTTTTGTGCCGGAAACTCTTTTGTAAGAACAGGTGTTTAAGTTATACTGATGATTGAGAAAAGTTCACTGAATTATGCAGACTGTTAACTATGAGAAAGTGTGACTTGTGTCACGTTGCACACAGGTCCCTTCCTCTTGCAGTGGTCTGCACACAAGCTTGTTTAAAATGATTATTTGATACTTTGGCAACATTGTATCTATAAAAAACATGTGGCTCACATCTTTTATAATTATAAGCAATTAAGAGTAAAAGTAAGAGGACATCAAAAAAATGTAATAAATTAAATTTATTTTTTAGGGAATTCATACTTGTTACTGTCCTACAAATAAAACTGTTGAGTTTCAAGAGAACGTCACACATCAAAGTTAGTTTTCAGGTCAGGTGTGAACTACCACATGAGTCAAATTTTAAAACAAAATATATTTAACATTTCAAAATTTATTTCATAAAAACATTGAAGTCTGAAAACCTTCTCAAAGGTGATGTCATTTCAGACTAGTTGGAGGTAGAGAATACATGGGAGGTAAAAGCATTAACAGTAATAATGAAACTGTGAAGTGAGGTGTCTACGTGTCCCTGCTTTGACTACACTGCAAGTCATTTAGAAACTGTGACACCAAGTGGAATGAAAGATCAAATTTTCAGAATCCAAATGTTTTTATTCCTCATACACATTCATTCAAGAATTAAAATTGTGTGTAATGGTCGTCAATAATTATAGTTTTATAGTAAACAGCCCCACTGTTGCATATTTTTGAACAATAAAGTGATTTGTACAACACTTATGTCACACATTCTCCACATTAAACAAAACAATCTCAAAGTGGAATATGCAGTATGATCAATGAAGTAAAGGCTGTATGTAAGAAAGCTAAAGATTAGTTTATTAAATAAATAATCTTATGAAGAATTTGAAAAAAAAACATCTGATGATAAATTACATATTGCAAGAGTAAATACCTTTTGTTTTTCAAAGTGACTTACAAATATAGTTAAATCTTGTTACAAGATGAGGATTTTCTTTATTTATTTTTAATTAATGTGTCTTGAAGAGGCAGTAAAAGAGTTTGTTACAAATCATGCAAAGTCTATAGTTAAGGGATCAATATGTTCTTTTAGAAATACATTATTTAGAAAAGATTTATAAGGAAGACAAATAAATACAAAACTGTGCGTTTTGCTGTAATTAGAGCACATGAAAACAACCACTGTGTTGTGAAATTAACTAATCACACAGATAAAAACACACACCTAAACACACACAGTGGGTGTACTGCTGAGGACAGATCGCCCTCTACTGACAGACCAGAAAAGGTCAGTTACACATCTGCCCAACCAAGCTGCCTTTTTAGCACATTTTCTCCAGGAGGTTTAACTAGATTGCATCATTAAAAGTAGATTTTTAACCTAACACCCCTTTTAAAAACGTCTTTAGTTTTTCTCTGTTTTTTCTTTTGTTGGTGGACATTTAAACAAATGAATCTGTACCATCCTAACTGTTAGTTAAAAAAAACATTATCTTCTTTTCTAATTAAAAGTTTGATTAATTTTCCTTATTCAAAAATAAAAAGTTATGTGTTTTGTGGCTTAACCTTAAAAAAACAAAAGTGATGCAATAAATCCATTTTATTTTAAGGTTTCACATTTTAAGGTATTTTAATTTTTGGACATATTTTTTTGAAGATTAGCTGGGGTCTTGAGGGGTTTTGAGTAGGCCAACTGTAAAGTAAAAAAAAAAAAGAAAACAGCGAGCTGATGAATTTGTGAAAAGCTCTAAAAGTTACACATGATTCTTTAGGACATGCATATGTGTGTGTGTGTGTGTGTTCCAGCAGTGCTGGCTGCACGCTTTCTGTTTTGTTTGCACTTCCGGGCCAACTGGAGATAGTGCCATGACGGATAAAGTCACAAACTGAATCCCAGGGTTCTGGTGAGTAATGTGCAAGTGTGTGTGAGGACACGAGTGTGTCGCGCGTTCACTGGTGCACATCGGTATGAGGCGTCATCGCGGGTTCTCTGCTCGTCTGAGAAAGTCACACGTCGCGCTCGCTTCCAACCCCCCTGCCAGGGACAAGACCCGATGACAGCAGCGCATTGTTATTTTTCCATGTTTGTCAAACGTGGCATCTCGGTGCACATGCACACATCGGCACGCAGATGTTGTCAGCATGTTACCATCTTTTCAGACACCTCTCACTCCCAAGTGAGACAGAGTTTGTCAACTCGCTGCCGACAACATCCATGGAATCTGCACACTCTGTTTCACAGTCCCATCTCAAATCACCGACTTTCTTTCCAATTAACTTTCTAAAACCATTCTATGTTTCATTTGTTGAGGCCTCGCAATGATGGCAGGATCCCGATCACCGAAGAAGCATTTTTTTTTGGCAGAAAAGTTTCATGGCACACATTTCAAAGAAAACAGAAACATATGCACATTGGCAGGGTGGAAGAGTACCATCAGTCCACCTGCATCCAGAATGACTGTACCTCCTGTTTCTCCTGCCTGCAGCAGGCTGACCCACTGCTTATGTCTCTGTCTGCAAGCAGACCCCTTTTCCAGCTCAGCAGCTGAGAAAGTGCCAATCCCACAGTTTAAAGGCCCCACTGGCCCTGCCAGCATGATAGATAGTTTAGAAATGAGGACGCGTGTTTAAAAGAGAGGAGGAGAGGGGGGAGAGTGGGAGGGAGAGAGGGGGGAAAAAGGCACGCAGCAGCAGCTGTCAGACAACACAAAACCCAAGCTTCACTGACCAGGCTCTTCACAAGGCAATCACACAGAAGAAAATAAAACGGGGGTCTTTCTGGAACAGGTAGCGAGTGAGATGGGATTCAAGCAGAGACGAAGATAAAGACATGATACAAATCACTAGACAGACAAAGAGATTAGATTACAAGGACGTGTTAGAAAGGTCCTCATATTTTCATGTCAAACATGAATATCAGTAATTAGAGTGCTAGTTTGAATCCAAATCTGTTAATTCCATACGTGCAGCAAGTTTTCTAAAATGTCACCTCTAGTTGAGTAATGAAGATAAACAAGTTGACTCTAAATGTTCAAGCTGTGACACATGCAGCTCCTTTTATCATCACACATGCTACTTCAACAGGTGGAAACTCACTGAATTCCTCTTATACCAATACAATCATTTTTACCTTTTAGTTTATTATTTTGATCAATATTTTGGTCTTTGAATTGATGAAATTAAATACTCTAGCACAGAAATGTATAGATCTGAATGCAGAGCCTTGAAGTGCTTTGGTTTCCAAACACTTAAATAATAATAAATCAGATTCCATAAAAATGAAGCAGAATCTATTTGTTATTTTAGTACAATACTGAGATTTTGTAAATTAATTAGTTCTTACTTAACAAATTTATAAGTTAGCTAATTTGTTTATTTATTAGTAATATATTTAATATTAGAAGGTCAATGTGTGCTTTTTGTCTTCCTTTTGCAGTGTAAATGAAGTCAAATGTGGAAACCTCCTGAGTTTGGCTCCTTCCGCAGATATGCCATCTCCTTTCCCGTTGCTCTCACAGGGGCTCTGCCTAAAACTTATTAAACAGATCTTAAGAACATCTTCATTCATCATTGCCACCTCGCTTATGCATCAATGCTGCTCTGTGTGTGTGTTGGGGTGTGTGTGTGTGTTTGAGCTGCCCCAAGAGGCTGACTGTCTGTTCAGAGAAGGGATGATGTAGGAAGATTAATACTGGTGTGACGGCAGAACCATGCCAGGGAGGAAGGGTCACTCATTACCCATCTGACCACGCATCTCCAACCTAAAATGATCAGACAAACCCGGGCGGAGATGGCAACTGCGGAGAGAAGCTTCTCTAAAATGTTCTGTCTTCTTTCGCTGTCCTGTTTTGGTGCATTTGTTAATGCCCCCCTCATCCCCCACTTTTTTCCCCCCAGTTTGTCTTTCATTTGCCTCTCCGATTTTATCAGGCCTGTTGAAATATATCACATTAGTCTTGCTCAGTTTCATGGAAAATGCCTGGCGTATAAAATGAATTGACTGCCTCAGACTCATCTTTATGGTTGGAGTGTGGAGGATGTATGGACGGAGAGGAGATGGGATGTGGTGGAGACGGGAGAGGGGTCAAAGACTGCAATTACCACCCAATTGATTTCCATTGGTGTGATGGAGAGAATAAGTGTTACTCTGTCAATGTTCACTCAACCTGGCAGTGAATCCTCCACTGAAGGAAGAAAGGAAGGGAGAGAATTCTCTCAGTCCATCCGTTCAGTCTGTCATTAATTAGTGTGCTCGTTTAATTTCTTGCAAATGTTTATTCATTCACTGAAGCAGTTGATGATCTGCTGATGGACACATCCAGACAGAAATGAATCTAATAAAGGATTTAAAAGTCTAAATTTCTGTTTGCTACTTTTTTGTTTTAACATTTTTAAAACTCCTAAAATACATTCTGCTTTTCCACATTTGTTATTTGTTAATCTTCTAAAGACAAAAATAAATGTAAGATTGATAGAATACAAGCCAGTCATTGTTCGCTGTAGAAAATCACACAAAATTACAAGATGGAAATCGGGCAACATGATCTGACCCCATGTATTGAAGCCACTTTATTTTCCTGAGAGAAAGAGAGAAATACATGAAAGTTGGAGACACATCCTCTTTTTGAGATTTGATGGAAAATGTTTGGACACATTCACATAAGTTGTAGATATACTGTAATGGTCAAGCTTCCAAATAAAGATTAGACAAATGCTTTATTTTTTTAGGTCTACTTTTTTCCCTAATAATTGTCTTTCCTTTTCTCATCTTTTTCATCTTTTTTTATATTTCCCCTTCCTTGCCTCACTTCTTTATGGCCAGACTGCGGTCTGTCGATAGAATCAGTGGAAAACAGTTTGGAAACCCAAACCTCAGTGAAATTATTTGATTACAACCTCCCATTACTTGTTGGTTTGAAAGCATTAAAAACTCGCTGAGAAGTAATGATTTCCATTTTGTGTTTGACTTGTAATACAATATTTGCTGCGGTTTTTGTCCAAGGGCAGTGTGTAAAAGTTGCTTGATTTTTTTAGGGTATAAAAATTGACATTATTGACATGGAAAACTGTCAGAGTTTTAAAAAGAAATAAGACATGACGAAGCATTAATATGAAAAAATGGAAAACTTTTGTAATTTACCACACGGTAATAACTCTCCCACTCACCAAACCAAACATTTTTTTCTCCTCCTGCAGGGAAGGTGTACGAGTTAGTCGGCAGGAGTTGACTAATTAGCCAAAAGTCACAGAACAATGACCTTGCAGTACAACAGGAGATAGACAGGGACTAATTAAGGCTACTCCGTTTCTCACCAGCAATTAAAAAACAACAAAGCTCTGCAAATTTTTACCCCAAATCTTTCTGTCTCTTTGTCTTTTTGTCTCAGACAATCCCGACCTAATTTATCCTTTTCATTCAGCTCCTCAGAAACATGACTTCCTTCACATCCCAGCGCTGTGGCAGAGGAGTCTGGGATGTGTAGGAGTCGTAATAAAGTACAGCAGATGGACAGGTTCAAAGGGGGAAGGAAAAGAAGTTTGATGATCTCAGAGAAGGGGGTTATTTACAAGAGGTTGTGTTGGAACACACGTATATGCAGTACCTTTTATGTCGATATATAAGCACATTTGTATGTGTGCGCGCTTGTGCGCCTGCAAGCGTACATATGAGTGTGTGTGATTGGGCTGTTTGGCAGGTAGAAGGCTGTGAGTGCAGCCTGTCACAGCCCAGCCCTGATTACTCTGCACCATTCATCAAAGTGTCACCTCCCTGACAGCTGCTAATAAATATACTGCCACAGACCCCCACTCGCACCTGGCAGCACGTTGCATTCACATACACATGCATGCACACTGCGCCCCCTCCCACACATACCCCTCCCACACACACACAGACACACATTCTGCCACCCCCAGCAGCCCTTCACGGCACCAAGCAGCTCAAACAGCAACACATCCTACAGCTCATTTGCTAATTGCTGCATTTCCCAACAATTCTGTTTCTGTCTTGTTCAATGTCAACAGGAGCAAGAAGACTGGAGTAAATTATTAATTTATATAAATGACCAATTAGGAAACATGTTACAATACTTCCTCCATATGTTTTTAGCCCGTGCCTTTTACTTTTTGAATTGTCAGTCAAGTCCAAGTAGTAGCACAGTTTAAAAAAAAATCACAGATGATCAATAAGGATTTTATTCAATTGAGAAAAATAAGAGGAACAGAAACAAATCATTAGTTTCAAAGCTCTTCATAACCAAACCGCATCAGATCCTAAGACCTGCTAGCCCCAAACTATCCCAACTGAGCACCGAGATCTGAGACGTCCGATTATTTGTGTTCAAGAGACAGAGACAGATTCCTCTTGTTAAAATTAAACATCTCACTTTGAAAGGGCAAACATACGAAACTTGATCAAGTTACTTTAAATTTGTGATTTTTGTGGAATGTTTGCCACCTTTTACAATTTTTTCTTCCTATCACCAGATATTCAACTTTTAGGAGACTGTAAGTATATTAACTCAAATTTTGATCATTTTAGGCTACAATTCGGCCTTTTTTGTATCTAAATTGTCACTTCATCATGTTCTTTTTATTTTGAGTCTTGATTGTTCTTAAATTTCAAAATACTTTGGTATTGTCTATTTTTATTTTCCATTTCTTATGTGTGAAGCCATTTGATCTACATGATTGTTGAAAAGGAGCTATGGAAAAAAACCTTGATTGATTGACTGATGATGACCAAAGTATACGCATAACAAGCTCATCATGCAAATAATAAAAAAGCAATAAAAATAGTAACAGAAAAAGGTCATTTGTAAAACATAATTAAATAACTCTGTCTGGTTTAAAGGACTAAAACAGATTGTTTTTAAATGTCGGTAATGTTCTAATTCAAAAAGGGCAGCCAGTTCCACAGTTATTGTTCAGCTGCAAGGAAACTTTAATCTGCTCCTTGGTTCATCCAGGCGTATGTGCTTATCTGACCTTTAAGGAGTGTGCAACCTTAAAAGATCTGACAGGTAAGATGGTACTAACCTTTTCAACAAAACACACAGCATTTTGAACAAGTTGTAAATAAGAATATAGACAGGTAAAGGCTGTTATTGTAGTCAAGTCTTGAAAGAAACAAAAGGTGTCAATCATTTTTTCATAGTCTTTAACCAAAAAAATAAATGGATTGACCCCTATTTAGGGGAGGTAGGGGAATAAATGCATTTAAGCTGTGCCAGACTTTCCTTGACAAATATTTGAACTTTTTTCTTTTTCAACACTTTCTGGATCACCCACTCCAAAACTGAACCACAGCATTCTCCTGCATGTATTTTTGAATCAATACACATTGCTTTTAGTCACTTAAACATTTTTTGGTCCAGACATCTGAAACAATTTTAAAACATATGGTAAAGTCATGTTTCAACAAGCCGCAAAAAAAAAATAAATACTAAGGGCCACAAAAATGTGCATTTGCATGTAATTTCTGGGTTGCTTTTATTTATTTTATTCATTTGTTGTCAGTGTGGAACACACACACCCATGTGGCCATCTTTTTTCTGCTTGTCTACGATTAGAATGATTGCTGCGATGATTTGCTCGCTTACTGTTCGTGTTTTGTCTCGGCTGCAGCAGATGCTCCCCGGCTCCCCCTGTTGGGAGACAGATGAAGCTTGTGACTCAGTAGGGCCGTGGGTGCGTTTGTGTGTGTGCACGTTTCTGTTACCTGGTGGGGACGATTTTTGATTATTTTCCTGGTACACACAGCCTTATGAGGACCCTCTGTTCCTTATGGGGACAAAAGCCTGGTCCCCATTAGGGGAAATACCTTTGGTAGTTCAGGGTTTAGGTTAAGACTAAGGTGTTAATGAGTTTAGGCTAAGTTTAGGATTAGGCATGTACCTGTGATGTTAGGTTTAGGATAAGGGGTCAGGGTTAGACTATAAAAATGGTAGTCAGTGCAAAGTCCCCATGAGGATAGAAGAACAATCATGTGTGTGTGCATGTGTGTGTGTGTGTCCAATGCGTGGGATTTTGGAGGTCTAGTGGCGGAAGCACGGATATCGGTGTATCCTGCACTGGAAGGTGTCCTTGCCAAGCTGAACGTGTGTTTGTGAGAGTCTGTGGGCGAGTGTGTGTGGACACGCGGCTGTGAGCATGCTGCGCTGGCAGATGACACTACTGCACTGCCATGTTCACCCTGGCTAACAGAGGGGAGGATATGGAGAAGGTGGAAAAGGAGGAGAAAATAGAACGTGAGTCAAAGGCAGCAGCGTGGGTGAGATTAGTTGTAAAAACGAAAAAAGCTAAAGAAGGAGGAGAAAGTTATTTAGAGAAAAGGTTGATGAGGTGAGGAGATAATGCATGATGACGATGGACAGAGGACAAAGAGGAAGCAGTAAATCTAAGCAGAAAGTCCTCATCACACTGCCATATCTTTTAGGGTGGAGTTCAGTGGAGAGGTTGTGAAAAATTAATACCTTACCTGTTGCAGGTAACTCCAATTTAAAAACTGTGTCCTGAACTTCCATCCAAGTCGCTCCCCTTTTCTAATTCCCACTCAGTTTTACACCAATAAGTCCTTGATTTATGTAACCTGAAGATCTTATACAAAGACCAGGTCAACAAACGCTGCAGCATAAAGCCTGGGACACCTCGATTTTTAGCTTGAATAGACCTTTTGCACATTGACGTCATGATGCAAAAGCACGCATGAAACGAATGTTCTGATAGGATGGCGAAATGTCACCTCCTTCAAAAAACGGAAGTGAGGGGCAAAGTATTTCTAAAGACACTGTTGATGATGGCGAGTTGTGATATTGATG
>JARVJO010000024.1:11841852-11874293 GCA_031762555.1 Cynodonichthys magdalenae
GACACTACAAAAGTCACTTTTCCCCATAGCTACCGTTGGAAGTAATGTAAACACTCTACTCGTTCAGCGGCTGACCCTCCACTTCCTGAAAATGCGCGAAAACCGTGTGTGCGCATGCGTCGTGACGTCATCGTGCAAAAGGTCTATTAACAATGTTTCTCAGATGAGACATAAAATGTCTTACGAAATACTTTTTAGGATCACCGTATCTTGGATGACAGAGTTTTCACTATGTGAATATCATTTTCTTAATCATAAAGAGGACATATGCAAAATCCACTGTTTTAGCCATTAGATGCATTTTGTTGTGTACTTGGAGACTCTAGATGCATTTTTCTACAGGATTGGTTCTATTCGGCTCCACCCCACTCCACACCAGTTTTTGGTCTTTCCATTCTTGGCTCCCACCCCTTTTCGGCCAGGTTTGTGGAACCTCCTCAGAGGTAGTACTGCGGTGCCAGCACCATTTGGGGCATGGGGTGCCGAAACGTGTAGCAGTCGCTGATTGGCCAGTGGAGCTATGTGAACCTCCCTGGATGACGTAATTTATTAACACGTGAGAGCACTCGGAGCAAGCTGAAAATGAGAGAAATTACAGAGATTTTCCAAATGATCCAAATGATGGCGAAGCACCAGGAAATGCTAAAAAATCTTGAGCCAAATTTTAGAGCAGTGAAGGAGCACAATAGCCAGGTTAGCTCAAATCAGTGGGACTGTAGCCGGTTTGGGTAAATGGAGGCGATCTACAGCCACCGTTCTGGCTGCTGCTAACTGTAGACTGCGACTCTTGACAAACGTCAGAGACATCTGAAGATGGAGAGTTCTTCATGCATTTTGTGAGATATTGAACATAATTTGTGGGACACATATCTTGCTTGTGAAATTGTACATTTTCTTTATAAAGCTTGGACCAATGTGTCCTTTGTGCATGCCTGTTCCCAAGGCTAACTAGTTAGCAGTTAGATTGCTAGTTAGTGTTCCAGGCTAAAAACAAAGACCCTCTGCTCTACATTTATTGTATTTAATAATTATTGTTTACCATAATCGAGGCTAACCCTCTTTTTGTTCAGAGTCACTTTCGAAAAATTGACCCGGGACACTTCTTCAACATCAATACTGGCTGCTTCGCCATCTGGGTCGAGGAAGCCACAGGTCAGGCGGCTACAGGAGAGAGGGGCTTCTCCCGTTACATTTTAACTTTAAAGTAGGTTTTTTTTAGGTGATTGTGTGTTTTTTTATGTCTTTTATGTCTCTATTTTTATTTTTTTTATCTTGTCTGGGTTTTATTTTGTGCAATAAAGATACTATTAGCAATACTATTTGTTTTTCATCAATTTACATAAGAAAAAAACAACAGTATATATAAAAAAGAAAAGATTAAGTAGGTCCTCTAGACAGGTTCCCCTTTAATGAAACATTTCGTCTCTCCTCCAAGAGGCTTCATCAGTCTGAGGAGTTTTAGGTGAACTCAAGCTTATGAGCACTGCCTCCACATGGTGGACATACAGGTTGTTCACATACAAAAGAGGACCATCAGCCAAACAATAGAATAGACCTACTTAATTTTTTCTTTTTGATTTTTCTACCTGGATTACTGAGATGACTCACACTCGCATGGATAAAGTGTGCAGTTACTAAGTTAATTTATTTTAAAAATCCTTTTGGTGGTGTTTTGCTGCATCTATATGCAATGGTTTGCTGCAGCAGGGTATGAGTATTATTTACAGACCAAATATCAGACCTTTTTATATCAATATTTAGCTGTAGCACTGAATGAGCAACGATAAATGGCAGCTTCAGCACCTATGTTAATTCTACCACCCACTTTTAAACAACGCTACTGCCTGCTTTGCACTGATGATGCCGCCCATGGAGCTGGGACACAAGTTGCAATGGCAAATCACCTACACCCAAATAGAACCGATCCGATGAGAACCGAGTGGAGCCACACTTAGAAATGGAAAAACAAGTGTAGAAAAGTTTAATTTAGTCTTTCCTGGTGATGCATAGATATCTTTATATTCTGTCTGGGTCATATTTCTCAACTCATTCCGCTTTCGATGACATTTTATGTTCTATTATGTCAAATTATTTGCAATGGAACAGATAAATGTGGTCTGGACTTACCAACTACAGTCTCCTTGTCTTAATGCTCCACTCGTTCTGGCTCAGACTCTGACTCAAACATGTAAGACTGGATGGCAGCCTGGGGCCCTTCGGACAGGAATATGATGGTCTGTAGGTAGTCCCAAAGTCAAAGAACAGACTGAGAGGTGACCAAGAATTATCAATTGATGCCCTTAAACTGTGGAACGAGCTGCCTTTACAAATCAAACAAGTCAACTCACTTCCTGTTTTAAAATCTGCTCTTAAAACACTTTTTTTCCTCCATGGCTTTTAACTTGAGATGTTGTTTTTAAAGTTTTTATTGTTTGTTGTTTTTTATGATTTTAATAGCTCATTATGTTTTGCTGTTTAATTGGGATTATTGGGTTTTTAGTTTGTTTGCTTTTAAGTTTGTTTTTATCATAGTACAGCACTTTGGCCAACATTGTTGTTTATTAAAGTGCTTTATTAACACAGTTGTATTGTAGGAAAATATTTATGCAGAATAACCATGTAAAGCTAAATCGATGTGATGCCAGGGTTTATAAACCAGTGTTTAAACGAACTGCTAGACTCAAGTTGTTTAAGGATGGCAGCAATTCATTTTTTACTTGGCCCAAACTCGGACTAGCCATTAGCTCATCAGACTTGAGCTCTTATTTCTAAAAACTGAGGTTGTTCAAAGACTTATCTACAACAAGTATTAATCGTTTATAGACTTTCCATAGAACCCCACTTCCAACAATCTCAATTATCTCTTTATCGGTTAACAAATATAAAACCTTTTTGCAGCACGGTAATTTTCCTATCACAGCTCTGTGGTGGTCAGTTGCCAGCTGCACACCAGTTCGCGCTGTGTGCATATACTCGTGTGTGTGGCGATGCGCTGCATGCCTGCTGGGCAGCAAGGCTGGGCCAGGTGTGGAGTGGGAGTGCTGGGAAGACTGGGAACAGTGGGCCTGTTAATTAGAGAGGGGTGATTAATGGGACAGCAAAAGAGGAGCACTATGTTAGGAAGACGAGATGAAGGAAGAGGGGAAGTGTTGAGGGAAGCGGAGAAAGTAAATTGTTTGAAAGAGGGGGAATAATTAAAATGGTAAAAAATAATATATACGTTTCAGTTAGTTTGTCAAATCACAATCGACGTTGTCTAGCGTCTGATCCAGGTGTGCTGTTGGTTGGGTTAGGATTAGGTATATTATTGAGATGTAAGAAGTGGCGTTGTGACAAACACGCCTCAGAGGATGTGCCGTGTAAACACCAATCATTTGGCAGATGCGCTGTGAGCAAATTGGCAGTCTATTCCCCATGGCCAAGCCACACACCATTATCAGGATTGAGACTAATCGTGTGCCGCCTCCCATATGAGGAGCAATTAATTCACTCGGAATCAAACTGCAAGAGAACAGCGCACAGGGTAAAAAAAAATGGAGAACAAATTAGGCGAAAGAAGACGTTAGAAGGTAGTTTGACAAAAACAAGTTCTGGTTTAGTGTATTTAGAAGTATTGTCTTTTAATTGACATTAACTTTGTCTCAAACTGAAGGAAATTAAAACGTATGATGTAGATCGATCTGTGAGGGAGGCAAACTTTTACTTCCTCACAGATCTAATTTCTACAAACAGAATTCCTCCATCTTTATTTAAAGAAAAACAACGCAATATGGAGCTTTTCGTACTCTCACCTCAGCTCAATGTCTGCAAGGCCCAGCATCACAGAGCCTGCGCCATCACACGCCAAGTCATTATTTCCTGTCTGATTGCTCTGTGGCCAGCGCGATTAAGGGGAAGACTAAAAGGTAATTTTTCACTATGATAGACAGAGAGGGAGAAAGAAAAAGTCAAGCAGCTCTTGGTTTAATCTCTTGCAGATGGAAGGAGTTAGACGGAGACGGCAGCAAGCGGAGGAAAGACATTGTTTCATTGATACAACACCAAAATTATTTGTCTGGTCTGTTGGATACGGAGCATGATGATGAGCAGAGCTGTGCACAAGAACAGCTGACAAGCCAAGAGAGATTATTCAAACTCCCTTAAGTACCGAGCAAAAGTCCTCATCCACCACTAATTGCTTTATATTTTGCTTTTTTGGAGACAGACCTATTTTGCAATCTTTTAAAGTGGTTTTGAGTTATAGCTCTTCGGACTTTATGACGGTCTTTGATTTTTCTTTCGTTTTTGACTGTTTTAACATTCTTCATTATGAAAACACCAACCAGACAAATGTAAGAGGCAGAAACAAAGTGAGGGAATTTCAGGCAAAAAGACGCTTGGAAGTTTTAGAGAAATATGTAAAAAAAAAAAGTCTTCACAGTGTCCAAGAACAGAAAGTTTGTCAACCTAATTGGACACTTTGTTTCACAAATATACTGTCAAAAAAGGATCTGCCCAGATGTATAAATCTGTGGCGAACAGTCTTAAAGCAAAGAGACATAATAATCAAACCATGACAGATCACAGTTCTTATAGATTTTGCGCACGTAACATAGAAAAAGCCCACGAAGAGCTACAACTACACCACTTGATTTATTTCTTTGCAGAGCGAAAAGAAAAACATCCATCATAATATCCGAGAACGGATGTCTTCATGTTGCTTTGTTTGATGGATTGACATCACAAAACATGAATATATTTTATTTTTTCATACAAAAAATATTCTAAGCTTTTGAACGTTTAACCAGTAAATCTTTCAAATCTATCAAATAATTTTTTTTCAAGGTGTCTGATCCATCTGATCTTAATTATTTCTACAGCTTGTTTTAGACACATTTCAAAGAAAACATGTTTATTTTATGTTTTAACAAAATCAGAAAATCTGATGAACTGGTCAACTTCTGACTGGATTAGGACCAAACAGTTGAACTTTTACAAGCAGATACTTGAGTGATTAAAAGCCCTGGCATCGATAAACGAGCAGCTCAGCATTCTCATTACTTGACGTGCTTGAGATCTGCTCTGTTTCGCTAATGCATTAATATTTTCATCACCAACAGATCTGAACATCTTTCTTCTCAGTGCTGTCCTGGCGACTTAACGGTTGAAACAGGTTCATCAGCTTGTTATGTCAATCTCTCTACCCCCTGCTTTGATGGTTTTTCAGCCTCTGTGTGTGCGTGAGTGCTGGGTGTGCACATCCCTGATCACTCGTGCGCATCAGCGAAGTCTTGAATAGAGTTTGTCGGTTCGCCCGCAGCCCCAGTTTCGCTCCCACTGAGTGACTGTGAGCGTGTGTTTCCCGCAGAGCAAACATGTTAGTTCATCTGCTCTCGCAGTGGGCAAACAGTGAAGGGGGCTCATGAGTGGTGTTAATGGAGGAGGAGCGGGAAAGAAAAAAGGGGAGACTGTGGAGGCAGAGCAGGAAGTGGAGGAGCGGATGGGAATATAATTTAATGCAGAGCAAGGCTTACATCACTACTTAATGCAAGTGGTTGCTGGTGTTTATGTGTGTCTTTATATTGTAAGCAGTGTGTGTTTGTGTGTGTTTAAAGGCCACAGGGAAAACTTGGAGAAACTCCACTAATTGTGACTATTGGGCTTTACATGGGGGGGGGATCTTCTCAGGCTAATATCATTAGCTAATCTGCTGTGAGTTGTCCTCGTTGCCCCCTTCATCAGTGTGCCCATCACAAGTAACACAAGCAGCACCTCCCCGCCCTACAACCCCCCCCCCCACTTACACCCGCCTGCTTCCCAGAGACCAGATTGCTGAGTCCAGGCTTGCACTTCTAGAAAGGCCCTACATCTGGGCTGCCCTGACAAACAAGATTAATACCTCAGACACTCACAAACACACAGGCATTGGCATACATGCACACATTTCACACCCACGCACCAACATACCATCATGGATCATCTTCAGATACACGCAAACGTGCGCATTTCAGCCTCAATCAAAACTCATAAACAGAGGGTCGTCCTTTTTTATTCTCCCCCACCTCCCAATTTCATCCTGCAGCCGTCCCTTCAGAATGCCGGCCAGTCTCGGTCTACTTCCTAATATTCACACCAGACCCTCTCCCAAAATATCTCCGGGCCACAGAAAAGCAACTTTCTGCTGATTCTCCTACTCCTTCATCCTTGGATTCTTACCTCGCTTCATCCACGTCCCATCTCACAGCTGAGGATCTGAGGAACTCGGCTGGATGTGAGCCCCGAGCTCATATGCAAATGTTACATCCGAGTGGAAGCAAGCTCCAAGATGCCCCCTGTGTAGAAACGGCCGTAAGACAAACAGGCTGCATGATGCCCATTTTCACTCAAAAGCAACTATATTGGTTGAGTGAGAGGATTTGAGTAACTTTTGTTTGAAAAGAATTTATTATTTGACAAATTGAACCAAAACTTATTTGCATGTTTATGAGCACATATCCAGGGATTGGTGTGATATTACTCCAATGACATCACCTAAAACAGTGGTAAGAGGGGTTAGATAAGCACTGACGAGGAAACAGAGAAGAAAGGTTATTTCCAGATGGGAATTATTTCGGTATCTAACCTCTATGTGTTCAGAGTGGAAACTCCCTGGCGTTCCCCCTGCGGGCTGCCAAATATTTGATTTGGCTCATAAGAGAGTTGGGAAGAGGGGTGTTAAAGGGGCTGGAGGTGCTGACATAACCTCCTTCACCTGCATTGGCCTGCATGACTCAAGTACCACACCTGTCAGTGGAGGCCACAGAGGTGAGTCTGAATATGTATGAGCAAAAAACTAGACTGAACAGGAAAAAGAACAAAAAGTAGTTGTTGAAGTGGTAGTTGAATGTAGTAATTGAATGGGAAAAATATATTCAACTGTAGAGCCAGAGCTCAGGATCAGATAAAAGATTAATTACTTAGACAGAGACAAAGCTTACAGATCTCGCCAAAACACTTTCTTCCTGTCAGCAAATTGGGCCGCTCGTCTGAGAAGAGAAAGAGAGCGACAGAAAGGGACTGAGACAGAAAGAGGAATCTACATTTGGATGGAAACCAAAACTGTATGGGGGGAAAAACGAACCAGAAGGAGCTGCTGAAATGGTTAAGTTGATGATATAACTGCAAACAAATTAGTGGTTCAGATTATTTTACATAACATAATGAAAACTGAAAATTTTCAGTAAAACTGTAAAACATTTGGCTGTACAAACTAAAATGAAAACTGGAAATAATGTGAGGGGATAATAAACGTTACTGATTTCCTAATCTGAAATTGCAATTTTTCCTATTTTCTTATTTAAAGAAATCATTTTGTTTTACTGATTATAAATACTTATTGTCAATTGTGAAAAAAAGGTATTCAGGCTGTTTTCCTTCACTTGTATTTTTCTGCAAAACACAATCCATGACTTGTACACCAAAACGAGGTGAAACAGAAACAAAAACAAGCCCTTTCACTGATTTAATATCCAGCTTTATAAGCTCTATGAAAATATATCAAACTGTCTTTTAGGTGGCGTGTATGAAAGCGAGAGCAGGAGAAAAATATAAGTAATATTATTTAAACAAAAATAATAACACTTTTACTATGCAATTTCACCAAGAGTTGTATTTCAATATCCGAATATAAAGGTGGAACATTTGTGAAGATTATAAAAATGAATAACTACAGAAGGAAGTGTCATGATCCAACTTGTAATGTTGTTTGGGGTATATTGTAGGTGTATTCTTCCGCTCGCTGCACCCTGTCAGACCAGCATTCCATGTCCTTATAAATAATTCATTTTTTAATCTGATTTCCCAGAGCGATTCTCAATGTGTTAGTCACATATTCAATAACGGAGCTGTGTTTCTGTGTTCTTATTTTCCTCCCCGTTTTCTGCAGAGGGGTGGAGAGGTTTTTTCCCAGAGTCCCTCTGACAGTTACGATGAAGAAGAGGAGAGGAGAGAACAGAAGAGAAGAGTCAGGTGGATCATCTGTCAACATCCCTACAAGATGACAATGAACAGATGCACGGCAGTTCTGCTACACACTCCAGTTTCAGATTACTTGTCTCTCTCATTTGGAGCCCGGGTTTCAGCGCTGTCTCTCCCGGTGCTTCCAGGCAGCCACACATCTGGAGGGCTGGGGTTGACTTGTTCAATGATTAAACAATTTCTCAGCTGACAATGGGGGGAAAAAAGCATTTCAATATGAAAATTTTGCTAAATAATACAAAGACAAATATTTGAGTTTTTAAATATGTACAAAAAAAAACACTTTAATAAAAATCTACACTAAGTTTCCCCCCTTTTTTTTGTTTTTGGACAGAGTTTATTTTTTAAAATACATACAATATTAAAAGTCTAAATTAAAAACACACAATACAAGTTCTATTTTCCATATTTTTGATTCAAGAATTTTTTTTCCCCCTTTCAAAACCAAAAAAATGCAGAAAGGAGATAAATCATTTGCAGCTGAAGGAATCTTGTGGAAGAATTTGTTTTTAATAATCTTGGGCAAATATTTATTAGCCACAAATGTCAGAGGGCGACTCAAATATTTTGAGTGGTCAAACAATAATACTGCTTCACATCAAACCGCAGTTTATTTTTTGATTTTTTTCTTTAAAGACAGTGTTGTGTTTTTTTATATCTTATTTTTTCCTCGCTTGCCATCCTAATTGACCGCAAACATGCAACCCAGCACTTACAGATCCTAACTTGTTATTTTGATGTGCACATTTTTCTTTTTAAAGATATGCATCTCATTTGCTGTTAGGGTATATTAATATTTTTCATTCAAAGGCAAGTGAATCCCACAACAACAAAAATGTAGTTCTGTAAAGGCAGTTGTAGAAAACAGTATGAAACATTCCACAACACACACACACACACACACACAAAACAAGCTACATTATAAAGTGTTTTTGAATGGTTACATTTTTTATGTTAAAATTTGAGAAACTAATAAACAAGTGTTGCTTTTACCTTTTTACTAAACTTTATTAAGATGTTTGTGCATTCCTAAAAAAAGAAAGGTGGATGACTAACTACACTGGTGCATCTTGTCATTTGTTTGACTACTTAAATAAGATTAAAAAATATATAATGTATTGTTCAAACATTCAATTTGTTCAGTCCCACACGTCTACCTCAGCAAGTTTGTTCATATTCAGCGACATTAAGTGACTAAATATGAAGTGATGAACCTCCTTAAAAACCTTCATCCATTAACTCTATTATCACGCGATACTTTGTAACTAAGAAACCTGACCTCTGACCGCTTGTTGTAATGAACAGAGGCACACAGTTAATGATAAAGGTGTCCTGTGGCAGGACGTGGGCAGGATTCACAACACTGTCATGTCTTTGTGCACACCCACATGCTCAGAAAGTCATGCCAACACCTGGAGCTGTGGGAAGCAGGAAAACTCTAATGCAGACTGGATAAACCTGGAGCGCCCCCTAGTGTTGTTTCTCCATAACATTTCAGGTTGCAGTGATTAGACGAGGTAAAAGTGTTTCTTGCACTTACAAGATTGGTAAAAATAAATATAGTTTAAAACATCCATCCATCCATCCATTATCTATACCCGTTTCTTCCTTCCTGGGTTACGGGGTAGTTTAAAACAAACAAACAAACAAAATATCAATAAAGCAATGAGACAAATGGACACAACCACACAGGACATCGCTCAAATGTTTGTTTGGTCTGAGCTCTTAAATGATTTATTAGGCAATTCAAGGAAAAAACAAATAAACAAAAAAAACTTCACTTCTGCCAAAAAAGTTTCTATAAATGACTGGGTTCAAAGGTTTTCTCTTAGGCACAAATCACACTCCTGTTTTCTAAGATCCAGTGTGAGCCAGAGGCCTTGCGTTGCATTCTGCAGCAAATCCTTGGCTGAAGCCTAATGTGCGTCTCTATCCAGGCTCGGGTAAATGTTTCTTGTGTTTGTGATTAAAACGGGAGATATGAGAGCCGAGGCGTTTCTGCAATCTTTGCACATCCTAATTTGGTACTCGGGGAGTTAACACACCTGCCAGCTTCCTGCTGACGAGGGTGATTTCTTAACTGTTGTTGTTTGTGCGTCAGTTTAAGGAGAGGTGAGGACAGTTAGAAAGGGAGAGAAGTCTGCAGCGGGCCAACACACACACACACCGATAAAAGCACGCACACACAAATCCCTGGCTACTGCCAATAAGAGGCAATTTTAACACGTAAAAACGGTGACTGCTTGATGATTGATGGTAGTTATTTGTGGCTTTCTAGCCCACCTTCATCGCCTCCACTTCCCCTTCTTCCCCCTTTTTTCTTCATCTGAATCCTTCTCTTTTTGCTCTCATCGTTGCCACCCCCACCTCAGAACAACGTGAGGATGATTATCATTGTGTAATGTTGTGTAAGGGACCCACTGTCCATCACTCCTGTTTTGTCTGACATTCATCAAAACATGAATTCTGACAACAAACAAGTGCGCTCCGGACACAAAAACACGCCAACATTAGAAACATTAGATCTCTGGAATGATGCAAATACTTAAAAATGCCACACGTCTGAAGCTTTTAACAATGTGATTTATTTGAATTAAAGTAAATAAATAAGATTTTAGCACAAAAATGTAAACTTAAGAACAATTGCTTGTGTTGTATTTGCATATCTATACATTTCTATGTTTAGATGTTGGAATAAAACAGGTATAAATTAAAATGTGAAACAAATAAATAGTGACAGTTGTTGTGAAGCTTTGTCATTAAAGCCACACTGCCATCTACTCATCCATCACACACCAACACTGTCTAGTCTTGTGTGTGTGTGCACACGCATGTGTGTGTGTAGAACGAAGAGGAAGATAATGACAGAGGATATGGGAGGTCACAGTGCAAGTTCCCCATCCATCATTTCATAAGGCCAAACTTTAAAAGCGAAAGAAGAGAAGGAATGAAAGACAGACAAGAAATGTTTTCACAGAACGATTCTTTGCTTCCTTCCACTTTTCCTCAAGTAATCAATGAGGCAGAACCGTGTCCTCAGTTGTTTGCCGCCGAGGCCAGGAATTTCTCAGATTCTCCACCTGACCTTTTACAGCAAACAATTGTCCTCTTTTTTTTAAATATATTTGTACATTTCTTCCTTTGGCCCGTCCAGAGATAGACATGGGGGAGGGTCATAGAGAAAGTGCGACGGGGGAGACAAGACAGAACAGGGCCTTTGGTCTAGAGATCATTACCTTTACATTATTAATGTATGGCCAAACCACAAAGGACATTCACAGACAATGAGAAGGAAAGTGACTGCATCTCTGTTCTCTACAGAAGAAAAAAGTGGGTTTCTGCATTAAACTCCGTTGAGTGACATCAAACAACCTGTGCTGAGCAAGACAACACAAAATGTTCACCAGGACTATTAGTAGATTAATGTCTTCATAATTTAGCTACTGAGAGTACTTTCTTTGAACAGAATTTTGTTTACAAAGTCAACATAGTCAAAGTCGTATAAGAGGTGAGAGGGTTTTATAAGCTTAATAATGAGTAAAGTTCCAATTCACCAACATAAAAAACAAGAAAGTTTCAAACAAGTGAAACAGCAACAAAACAGGATGTTTCTGTGATGCTCGTCATCACCTCATAGGATTATTTGCTTCTTTACATTTACACCTGCAATTCACGTCATTCAAGAAAGAATGACCTTTTCGATAATACCAAATAAAACAGACCATAGCAGATTTATTTTTAAAACTTTAGTTTATATAAATCAGTTTCAAACATCTTTGTTCTCCTACAAAAAGTCAAGTAAGAACTGTCTATGTGGAAAATGAGCTAATAGAAAGAAAGAAAGAAAGAAAGAAAGAAAGAAAGAAAGAAAGAAAGAAAGAAAGAAAGAAAGAAAGAAAGAAAGAAAAAGAAAATATATTTTTTTAAAAATCTTCAAAAACACAATAAAATCTATTTCCACATTTAAAAATCTAAAAGCCTAAAAATGTGACACACAAGCATGTGCAGAATTTGCAAAGCATAAAGCAGATTTAGCAGACACTCTGGGAAAGCTGCGAGCATAATTAAGGAGTGTGCTGTGTGTTTCATTAAATGCTCAATATATCTTGTGTTTTCTGGATCATTTAAGCCCCATTACAGAACAGTAGCACTGCTTTAATTTCTAAAGTGCCTTTCAAAGGCATCACCTCAGGCACCCATTCCTGCTTTGTCACACACACACACACCTTTATGCACGCAAAGACATTTGAACGTACACATCATGTGCGTCATGTACGCACACTCTCACACACTCCTGCAGGAAAAGCTGTTACCAGAACACCTGCAGTTTTACTCACACAAACAAAAGATATAAATAAAATGAACAGTTTTTTGTATTTTATATGTGTAGTTCTATTTTCCTCTTAATGCCTGCTTTATCTATATGTTTATTTGTCTGTGTAATAGATGACAGCAGCCTTACAGAGGCTGGGACTGCTGTCTTGGCTGCCAGAATCATTTGACTTGCCAGCTTGGCTGGAGGATGAACCCCTGGTGCCAAGGTCAGATTCTGAGTGTGTGTTTGAGTGTACACACATGTAGACTTGTAAATGTATTTTAACATGCTGGTACTGATAAAAACAAATTGCTCAGTTACAGTAAATTTATTGTGCAAAAGCTTCATCAGGAATGGCCTCCTGTGCGTTTGCAAATTTGATCTTGAACGGCTGGATTTGAGAGCATGGGAGGCGTCTGCTGAGCCAGCTGCAGATTGAGGGGATGTGGAGGTAAACGGAGTGTTGTTCAGAGCAACTGATACATTGCGAATAGAGTGGGCTTCCTGTCCAGGTTTTTGTGGGTAAGGTGCTAAACGCTTCAGGAAACCAGATACACTTGCACATTAACTCCAGAGGTGGAGAGACAGGGGAAGTGTGTGTGTGTAAGAGGGGGGGGGGGCACATGGAGGGATGAAAGTGGCAGGAGAAAAGTTGGAGAAAGAGCAAGTCACTTTGAAGTAGCTTGCCAAGCACCTCTAGATATTCTGAGGTTATTCAAACCGTTTAAAGCCAAATAAAGATTCATTTCTCAGAGAATGCCTTTGTTGTTTGCTCTCCTCCTCCTCTTCTTTAATGAGATGGAATGTGACTAAATTAGGAGCTGAGAGGCAAAGAATCATTTACAAGACAATCAAATGATCCTTTACAAAACACACTCAATATGCATTAGATGTAGGCTTTGTGTATATAGGATGGACTCCTTATGCACTCAAATGAAGGAGTGGGGGGGAGTATTTGAATGCTTCACAGTGGTGAAAAATGCCAAACTGAAATCATCCATCACAATGCAATAAATACGGCCTGCAGCACTTTGAGTGGGTGAGAGGACTGAGATGTTTGCAGTGGCCCAGTGGGTTCCCGTTTGAAAAGGAGGGGATGTGTAAATGAATGTATAAATGTTAAAAAAATGATATTTTTATTAGAGGAATTGCATCATTAAATCACATTATAAAAACAAAAAATGCACCATTAATTTCCTTCCCAAAACAGCCGTGAGTACCACGTCTCTCTCTGTCCCTGTGCCCGTCTCTGGAGCCCCACGGGGGAGTCCATCTCAAAGCCATTTCATTCCATTTTACAGATCAGAAGATCTGTGTACACATGTTTGGAAATGGAAGAATAAATTAAAAAATAAATAAATAGATAAATGAAACTGTAACACACAGAAGCTTGTAACCCAGCTGGCCACACAGCAAACAGGTAGTGTCTCCTTTCCTCTTTTTGCCCTTCCTCCATTAGGACATGAAAGGTAGCATGAATAATAGATAAGGGAGGTGATGAGATCAATCAGAGGCTATCAGTCTGGGAGATAGGAGTGGACAGAGTAGGTTGTATATCTGTAGCAGACTGGACTAGAACAGCAGGCCTGCTGTCTGAGATAGCAGGAAGAGGCGGAGATAAGCAGTGAAATACAGAACACGAGGATGGCGTATAAGGGTCCAAATATATGAAAAGTAGTGGACTAAGAAGCATCTCATTGCAGGCTTGCTCCAATGTCCATGCCTGCATGTGTTGACCTCCTGCACTTTTGCATCTCACATCTGTGACAATGCCACAGCAGCATGACAAATGCAAACAAAAGGTTCCCCTATTCATCACTGTACACACGAGGGTGATGCTAATTATACAACCGAGAAAATCATGACATTTTGCAGCTTTTTTTTTTTGTTTGTCCTCTAAGAGATTGCAATGCTGAACATGGTGGTAAATAGCCTTACAGCCTCTCAGTGAGGAGACATACAAAATGTGGAGAGACACCAAAATAAATAAATAAATAAGAAAAAGCAAACACACCTACACACAAACGCACTTTGCGTCTGTACCACCTTTACCTTACCTCGTCCCTGCTTGAGGGCGTGATTAATCCAGTGCAGAGTGAGGAAATTTTGACCCTAAACAGCAAAGTACTGTTGAGGCTGCAAGAGGCATTGATTTATGTAGGTACACCTCCATCCACATTAATTATCCCCATGCAGGTGCAGGCCCAAATTCCTCATCTACCAGCTGTAGCTGCATGCTGGATCCACTCATACACACACAGACACATGCACACACACATAAACTAAAAAAAAAATAATTAAATCAGGGACATGCAGCTTGCCCCCATTGTCCTGCCAGGCTGTACCTATGGTATCTGGGTGGCACAGAGAACACTGGCCGTCAGAGCAGTGAGGGATTGTGCTCCCAGATTTAGCCGACACACAACAACAAACCAACTGCAAACACAAAAAGAAACAAAGTTTGTCCTGGAGCATTCTTTTACAGCACAGGTTTTCCTGCATTCATTGCTTGTCCTTTTTGTTGGTATCTTTTTACTATAGGAGCCACATCTCAATGGAAAGTACAAAGGGCGATCATTGTTTTAAGATAGGTCATGATCAAGGCAGTGCCTCTATTTACTAAAATATCTTACACAGTAAGTTATAATTTACTAAATCTATTACTATATTGGGGAAAGCCTACATGGGGTTTGGTTTGGGTGAAGAAGCACAAGGTTTTTTTATTATTGTTTCAGCCTTGGGTCCAAATATTATGACATCAAAATACCAAAGGAAGAAGTTTTTATTTATTTTTTTTACATTCTTTACAATGAACTTTTATGAATAAATATTTTCAGCACACAACAAAAGTACAATGATAATAAAGTCAGGACTAAGGCTAACAAAATGAAAAGACAATTCTGAAACTGGCTGCTGTGGTTTCTAGTGCATGCTCGATCCACAGTAGTGGACATGAGTAATATACTAGTGTTGTATCTAAAGTTGACTTTAAGGGTGTCTTTTATCCAAAAATATGCTGTAAAGAGTGGCGAATTGGAAATGTGGTAACTCTTCAAAACCAATCCTCTAAAACTTGTCTTTCATCTCCTCCTTGGTTTCTTTAATTTTCTGTCTTTTTGTGATATGGACCCCAGGTCACCAGGCTGGAAGTTACACCTGTGCGTGTGTATCTGTGTGGTACAAGCAGCTCTACCACTGCACGTACCCAACACAGCCAGTGGTGTGTGATGTGTCACTGAGAGCTGCACTCATTATGGCCTACATTAGCACCCTGCCTCGCCCTGATTACTCCCCTGCTGAGCTGAAGTCGACAGTGCAAGTGAGTTTCTCTGTGTGTGTGGGAGAGACAAAGAGGAAGAAAAAAATAGAAACACAGGGGAGTGAAATCGTAAGAGAGGTATTTTCCCACTTTAAGACGAACACTGTCTTTATTCCGATGACAGCGTCCTCATTTCTCCAATACAAATGGCTGCCAGTGCAGGTCGGCATGCATCAGAGGCTGGGGAGAGAGCCCCATCACTGCTGCTCTGTCGCTCTCATTTATTACCCAGTTTGTTTGCACTCTTATCTGTGGCCTTGCCCTGCCAGCCCATCCATCAACACTCAGACACACAAACGCATGTCTGCTCACCAATTGTCAGAACACTTATTGCAACACCTCTATACTGTATGCTGCCCTGACAGCACACACGTCCATGTTTAATACAAATGGTGAAATTCCCGTCATTACCATTGTCTTTCACATCACTTCGCATAAATCCCTGAGGGTACAAATGTTACTGAGAGCAAAATTTTACCAATCAATATAATAGGTATATAAGGCATAATTTTCACATTTGTACATATTTTTTATTTTTTTATTAACCTTTATTTAACTAATCTAATCCCATTGAGATCATAGACATTTTTTACAAGGACTAAATTTAACAATGCAAAAGCTGTAATTAGGTGAGGGATCAGACAAAGTGCAGCCCAAAGACCCCTCATGATGAGCAGCAACAATGGATACAGTGCTCCCTCGCCCGGATGCGGGTCACCGGGGCCCCCACTCTGGAGCCAGGCCTGGAGGTGGGGCATGTTAGCAAGCGTCTAGTGGCCGGGTTTTCGCCCATGGAGCCAGACACAGCTCGAAGAGGAGACATGGATCCCCCTTCCCACAGTGTGCAATGTGCAACGGGCAGTGATCAAAAGTGAGGACCCTGGCTGTCTGATCCTCAGCTACAGAAGCTGGCTCTAGGGACGTGGAATGTCACCTCCCTGGTAGGGAAGGAGACTGATTTTGAGAGGTTCTGACTAGATATAGTTGGACTCACATCGACGCACCACTCTGGCTCTGGAACCAGTCTCCTTGAGAGGGGTTGGACACTCTTCCACTCTGAAGTTGCCCATGCTGAGAGGCGCCGTGCAGGAGTGGGCATACTTATTGACCCCCATCTTGGTGCCTGTACATTGGGGTTCACTCCGGTGATCAAGAGGGTAGCCTCCCCACACCTACGTGTGGAGGGACAGGTCCTGACTGTTGTTTGTGCCTATGTGCCTAACAGCAGTTCAGATTACCCACAGTTTTTGGAGTCCTTGGAAGGGGTGTTGATGGGGACTCCCTCGTCTTGCTGGGGGACTTCAACGCTCACGTGGGCCATGACAGTGAGACCTGGAGGGCGTGGTTGGGAGAAACAACCCCCTGATCTGAACCCGAGCGGTGTTTTATTATTGGACTTCTGTGCTCATCATGGATTGTCCATAACAAACACCATGTTTAAGCATAAGGGTGTTCATATGTGCTCTTGGCACCAGGACACCCTAGGCCACAGTTCAATGATTGACTTTTTTGCCGTCTCATCTGATCTGCGGTCGCATGTCTTGGACACTAAGGTGAAGAGAGGGGCGGAGCTGTCAACTGACCACTACCTGGTGGTGAGTTGGTTCCAATGGTGGGGGAGGATGCCGGTCAGACCTGGCAGACCCAAACGTATAATGAGGGTCTGCTGGGAACGTCTGGCAGAGTCTCCTGTCAGACTGAAGTTTAACTCACACCTTCGGGAGAACTTTGAACACGTTCCAGGGGAGGTTGGGGACCATGAGTTTGAGTGGGGCTGTTGTGTGCCTCCATTGTCGAGGCGGCTTACCTGAGTTGTGGCCATAAGTTTGTCATGCCTGTCGTGGCGGCAATCCTCGAACCTGCTGGTGGACACTGGCGGTGAGGGATGCTGTCAGGCTGAAGAAGGAGGCCTATTGGGTCTTTTTGTCCTGTGGGACTCCGGAAGCAGCTGATAGGTATCGGCAGTCCAAGCGGATTGCAGCTCGGGTGGTCGTTAAGGCCAAAACTCAGGCGTGGGAGGAGTTCGAAGAGGCCATGGAAAAACACTTCCATACAGCTTCAAGGTGATTCTGGAGGTTTTTTTTGTTTGTTTGTTTTTGGTTTTGTTTGTTTGTTTGTTTTTTTGGAGTTTTGGAGTTCATTTATTCATTTCATTTAAAAAAACACAAAGCAAATTCTACATAAAATAAAAATACAAATGAGTAGTAAAATGAAAGGAAACTCAAACAATAATTTTTACGTAATAAAACAAAAAATAAAAAAAGGAAACATCAAATCTTTCTCGAACAATTGTTATGGATACACATTATACTATTTCATATTTCTTCAACAAACCAAATTTTACCATTCTCCTAAATCTATACATTGATCCTGCACTTTTGACATCTCTCTCCAAATTGTTCAACAATCTTATTTCCTGTACTTAAGTACATCGTTCCTTTAAACTGGTTTGAATTTGAGGTTTTACAAACATCTCTATCCCTTTTAAATTATAGTAACTATCTCTCTTAACAAAATTTGATTGGATGTTTAAAAGTAATATATTTTTATGAGCCTTATACATAATCTGTAAAATGTTGTAATCAACCAACTCATTAAACTTTTTAATTGATAAAATAATGTGTTTGATGGGTAACCATAATGTTTTCTATTGATAATTCTTATAGCTTTTTCTATAACTTCAATAGAGTAAATTAAATGTGGAACAATCATTACATTATACAGCATCTACAGAGCTTTATCATTAAATAACTCCCTTACAGTAATGCAAAAGATTTGTCTATTTTTGTTCTTAAATAATTCACGAGGCCTCCATGTCAGCTTTACATCCATGACTCCCAAAACTTCACCTCACTGACTCTACAAATCTCACCACCCTCAACTCTAAATGGAACTTCAACACTTTTCTTTTTATTACTAAATATCATGTAATTTGTTTTATCCAGATTTAATGATAATTTATTAAGTTGAAACCAATTTTGTATTTTCACAAATTCTGTCTGCATCATCTTTAACATCCGTTCTATATTTTTACCCAAACAAAAAAACATAGTATCATCTGCAAACAAAATACACTTAAAAAGCCCTGATACATTTACCAAATCATTGACATATAAAATAAATAATTTTGGACCAAGCACAGAATCCTGCAGAACTCCAAATGTGATATCACAGAGTTCAGATCTTACATTGTTTATTTGTACAAATTGTTTCCTGTTTTTCAAATAACTAGCTACTCATTGTAGTGCTGGTCCTCTAATCCCATGTTTATTCAGCTTTTCAAGGAGAATGGTGTGGTCAGTGGTGTCAAATGCTTTCTTTAAATCATCATAAATGCTAATACAATACTGTTTTTATCAACAGCAGTTGTTATTTGTTCTATGAATATGAGTTAGGATGCCTCCTGGACACCTCCCTGGTGAGGAGTTCCGGGCACATCCCACTGGGAGGAGACCCACCAGAGGAAGAACCAGGACATGCTGGAGAGACTATGTTTATCGGCTGGTCTGGGAAGGCCTTGGGATTCCCCCAGAGGAGCTGGCCCAAGTGGCTGGGGAGAGGGAAGTCTGGTTCTCTCTGCTTAGACTGCTGCCCCTGTGACCTGACCCCGGGTAAGTGGAAGAAAATGGACAGATGGACGGATGGACAGACAGCAGCTGTAATTAAAATAAAAAGCTGCATGTAAAATCGTACTTATCCTGCATGATTCAGAAATAACCAAACTTTTATCAAAACAAGATTATTTTTACAATGTTGATTTTCTTTCAGTTGTTCCCTGGTGCAGGGATCAACACAGCAAACAAACTCACACAAAAGATTTGCTAATTGTTTTACACCAGATTCCCTTTCTGACACAACCTTGGTTCAAACCTCAGCCACAGGATTATAAGCCCACAGCATCGTTCATCAAGCTACCATATCAATATGCTTCGGCCAGGTAGCTTATTCCCATACTGTTTGCTGAAAATGGTGACGGTCTCTTGATGAAAAATTCACAAAGAGATAGTGCTTTTCCTCAGTTAACAGCAGAAATAGCAGATCTTCCTCCTCCAACTCCTCCATTATTAAGTGAAAATAAATATCCACTTGATGCTGATGCCCAGGATGGGAGACTGTGAAAAAGTGATTCAACACAACCTGCTGGCTTTTTTAGATTGTTTTTTTCTCGTGTACAGTGCCCTGAGACAACATATGTTGTGACCTGGTGCTACATAAATAAACTGAATTGAACTGAACTTACAACTGCATTGTTTGTGCTGATTCTGATTGCGTGTAACATGAGCTGCAGTGAGAAAGTGGGCAGATTTTACCAGAACACTCCCCCACAGGTCCTTTTCGACTATGACTAGTTCAAGCAAATAAGATCTCAAATGATGTCAGCAAGATTCAAAGTCTTACTGTCTGTATAACCAGACCTGAAGGTTGCACAGAGAAATCAAGTTCTTCTTCTCTCTAAGTACCAATCTAAAGTAATACATTGATTGTACAAAGTAACAACAGCAGTGCTTCTTTATCTCATAAACAATCTTTGGCAGAGATGAAGCACAGCTATATCAGTCTTCCATCTTTTTGGTGTCTTGCAAAGAGAAATAAATCAGTCTAAAGTTTTAGTTGGCCTGTCATCAACCAAAATGATTTCACTCCACAAAAGTAATTAAAAAAAAAGGAACCTGCTTCTTACCGACAAGAAGGTATGATACAAAATTTGATTTTCTGCTTGAACAGCTTTTCAATATCACAAAGGGGGATCTGTTTAAATGTAGCTTAAAAATGGTACCAGAAGATTAGCTTATGACCTGCTAATAAGATACGTTATGAGACAGGGTCTGCACTAAATAAACCTCTTGGCTGTGGAGTTAAACGCTTTAGGATCTTTCTATCCAGAACAGCAGTAGGCTTAGATTTATAACTTACATGTTTTGACAAGTGATAAATATTCCTCTCGTTTTAATTGTGTAAATTGCGCTTTTCGATTGGAATCTATATATGCTTCAATTTCCACTAATAGGTTTCAACCAGCTGTCCTTATAGTGAATGAAGTCTTAAATGCATCTAATGATACACAGAAGCCCATTTTCATGTGAACAAAAGCAATAGAACAGAAAGTAAGAGTTATCTAAACACCCGAACATTGTGGTACTTGTAATTTCTTAGTTTTAGGTTTTGCCAAGGCGAGCTATGAGAAATACCGCTCTGAGCTTACAAAAGCATCTCTTCAGAACCATTTGGTACAGAAAACATTTGGTCCAGCTCAACTTAAATCTGGTCAAAGAAGATGAATTCATAGAGTGGAGTGCAATCATACAAGCTTGAACTTTTACCTGCTAAAACAAACACTGCAGCCAATAAAAGGATATTTAACTAGACCCTCTGATTATAGTAATTGTATTTATTTATTTCTAACCTTTATTTAACCAGGATGTCCCATTGAGATTAAAAACCTCTTTTTCAAGAGAGACCTGGCCAAGATTGGCAGCAGCAGCAAATGCAAAACATAATTTCACATCACAAAAAGACAATTTAAAACATCAAATACAAAAACATTAAAAAGATCTTAAAAATAAATCAAAAACAACAGGTACAAGTTATGGAGTCCATCTCAAGACGTTTCAGTTTTGATTTAAAAGCGCTCAGTGAAATAAACTCAGTCAGTTTCCAGTCTTTCTGCAATGTATACCATGGAGAAGGTGCAGAATGGAAAAAAGCTTTTCTTCCCAATTCAGTCCGAGCAAATGGAACAGAAAGCATCAAAAAGTCTTGCGAACGGATGGAGTAAGAGACAGTGCTTTTCTTTTCAATCAAAGTACAAATGTAAGAGGGAAGAAGTTCACATTTTGCCTTGTATGTGAATATATACCAATGGCAGAGCCTTCTGGTGGCCAGATCAGGCCATTCTACCTTTGAGTACAACTCACAGTGATGAGTCAGTGCCTTACAGTTTGTAATTAACCTCAAAGAGGCGTGATAAACAGTGTCAATCATTTGAAGACATTTAGCAGATGTGTTCTTATACAAAATATCTCCATAATCCAACAGTGGTAAAAACGTAGCAGCCACTAGTCGCTTTTTCACATTAAAAGAAAAGCACAACATATTTCGAAAGTAAAAACCCAGTTTTAATTTGAGTCTCTTCACCAGTTTCTCCAGATGGGGCTTAAAAGTAGGGGAGTCGTCAATCAATATCCCCAGTTATTTATACACATGTACCTGCTATATTTCAATTCCATCTAGTGTTGTCACTGATGGAATCAAAACAGACTTCTTCTTGGCATTGGAAAACAACAAACTTTGTCTTGTTAGCATTAAGAACAAGTTTCAGCCAAAGTAATGAATGCTGGATGGTATCAAAAGCTTTCTGCAGTGATTCAACAGCCTGAACAAGCGTTGATCCACAGCAGTAAATAACTGTATCATCAGCATAAAAGTTCAAACCAGCATCTGACATATTTAGACCCAGATCATTAATATAAATAATGAATAAAAGAGGACCTAATACAGAACCCTGTGGTACCGCTTTATATACAATGGCCTGTTCTGAATAAAGAGCATCATATTTTACACATTGAGATCTATTATCGAGGTAGTTTGAGAACCAAGCCACTGCTTTCTCAGAGAGTCCTGACTGAAGAATCTTAAGTTTTAAAATGTCATTGTCAACTGTATCAAATGCTTTTGACAAATCAATAAAAAGTGTTGCACAACACAGTTTCTTAGCAACTAATACATCATTTACCACCCTCACTGCAGCTGTAATGGTGCTATGTTTTCTTTCTGTTACCTGACTGATGTGTTGTTAAGACAGCATTAGTACATAAAAACTCCTTTACTTGCTTACTCACAAGGCCTTCAAGTATCTTTGCCAGCACCGATAGGTTAGATATTAGTCTATAGTTTGGTAAAATTGCTAGATCCCCGCCTTTTTTAATAAAGGGAGAACATAGGCTGATTTTCATATGGAAGGAATTTCATTGTTTTCCACAGTAAGTTTTAAAAGTTTTGCAAAAGGCTCTGCTACAAAATCAGCTGCCAATTTAAAAAAATACATTTCACCATTTAAATTAAGCGTCACTAAAACAATAGTTTTCTTTTCTAAGAACAGATCAGACTGAGAATACCTTTAATTAATTTTACAGAGGGTTTGACTTTAAGGACCAAGTGGGAAATGTTTTAAAAATAAATGTCAATCTGTTAACTACAACAATTCTCTCTGTCAACACTGATAAAACTTTGATGTATAAATCACCCAAGTAATCAAATATCCTTTCATGGTCACAATAAACATGCAGGAACATATAAACCATAAATGCTGATCTTCATTATGCAATAAGGTATTATCAAAGTAGAGCCATCCCCTGTGTGGCTGCACACATGCACAGACATACACAGTGTGGAGCATATTTTTGGGGGCCAGCTGCCAGGGAATGAAGGATTTCCTTCCCAATTCACTTGTTATTGTGCTGTCTGGGTGACAAGTATACCTATAGAGTGAGTATTTATTTCCGGAATGTTTTGTTCCGTTTTCCTGCAATGATGAATGTTTCTTTTATAAATCCATCGCCAGGCCTTTTAAACCATAAACAATATTTCTCAGGCCCAGATTCCTTGTGCAGCAGTCTTAGAGAACCTTGAGATTTCCAGGCTCTGATTTAATGGCTCGTAATTCTTGAAAGGCAATCCTTCTTCACCCTCCAACGCTCAGATGCACCATCGTTCGGGCAACCCACCCACCCCCCATGCTCGGCCTCTACACCCCTCCAGATCCCCAGGCCAGTTCAGCGCCAGTTAAAACTGTTCAGTTGGAAACAGCACAGTGCCCCCCAATGTCACTGGCACTGGATAATCTGCTGTCAGCTGACAGGACTGGGCTTTGGGTTTTTTTAATAGATGTTCTCTTTTAAAAGCAAGCTTGTCCTAAGGTTTGTGGCATGATCATAAGCAAAAGGATGATGCTTTATTTTTGATATGATATATGTAATTAATGCAATACTGTTTAAAACATCAATCTACATTTTCAGTTTTTATAAGAAAATGCATCTCTGGCATTTATTTATAACAATCTTTTTTAATGCAGGTAAACTTGTGTGATATGATAGTAAAATACAACACAATATGATGAAAAACCATTCTGTACAATACAGTATAATTCCAGATTTAGACGTAAGTATTTGTTGGAAAGTAAAAACAAACTGTCTGATAAAGACTCAAACCCCTAATAAAGAGCACAGCTCATCATTATAGTCAAACAATAGGTTAATACAAGACCATAATGAAGTTCAGCTAAAACTAAACTTTAACTTAGTAAAGTTTACTATATGTTGGCACTCAGAAGTGGTTGAGTTAGTTTTAAAATGAGCAATAAATGTACAGCAAAAAGTAAACTAAGTATGAGAAGGGGGAGAGAAACAACAGCAAGTTAAAAAAGCAATCATTAAGCTTGTATCTCTAATTGTGTTCCTTCCTCTCCTCATGTATAATCCCTGGTTCCTCGCTTCGCCTTCATTAACAATGAATGAATTAATTAGAAACCTTCATAGGATTTCTGCACAGTGAACCCAGGAGATAAAACACATCCTATTCCTCAGACTTGTTCCTCTCCTCCGGTTTTGTTTTTTTTCCCCCTGCTCTCTCCTCCCTTTACTCTTAATTGTATTGTTTGCTTGTTGTGTCGATAGCAGGATTAATTTCACTATAGATCAGGATTATTGACCTTCTCATCAATGTTATTTCATTTCTGTAAAGTGCTAATTATAGGAAACAGGGGAAAGCAAATTGCACTGTAACTTGCCTCACTTGCTTCCCAATAAAACAGAAAGAAAACAACATTCATTTCCTCTAAGTTGCTCTCCTCGGTAAAGTAATTCAAATGGCGTGGCGCAACCTATCTGTGGCATCGAGGTGGGTCGTTTTTAAGAGAACGCTGTTACAGCTGACTACTACGACCCCTTCCCCTTCGCCAATTCCTGTCACAGTCACTGCGCTCGCTGCTCTTTTCTTGGATTTCTCACTTAATTTCAGAGAAGGAGGAGGGCACAGTTCATAAACAATTAACTAGCTGGATAAGTGATACACTCAAGCTCTAACAGACCTGAAAAACATTATGTTATAAATTCTGGTAATTGGCTGAATGGAGGTGAGCATCTGGCCACCGAGACAGTGACAGAAGTTTCTAGCAATAGATCATTATGATCTTACATAAAAGAACATGAATGATGTAGGCAGGTAAGTAGAAAACTTCTAAATTTGTCAGAGTCTAAAATCTCAACCAGCAAATCAAAAATCACAGTAGTTTAAAAAGTGGGAAAAATGATGCCTGTGTTGTGACTGCAGTTACTTCTACAGGTCTGCCTATGTACAGTGAGGCCTAAGACCCTCTTTGCCACCCTTTCTCCTTCTCTCCACCCCTCCCCTCTCCAGCAGTCCTCTAATGAACTGAAAGGTCAGAGCACTAATAAAACTATTAGCAAAAATGAATCTCTCAGATGTGTTAATGTACTTTTAATTCCTGTTAGCAAATTTCATCCCCCAGCAGTTTGCGGCCCGCTAATGAGAAATAAAACGCCCTGCTCTAGGGAAGGGGGATGTGGGGGGGATGGGTCGATGCTCTGGCTACTCCATAGCATTCTCCACTCACACACACACACGTGTGAGCACACACAAGTAACGTACACTTACATTGCACCTTCCACACACCCTGGATGTGCTGGATGTTATTCACGGACCGAGGCCTGTTTTCAGCCCCGTGATTCTGCAGGGTTAATTAAAGAGCACATCTCCATCTGTTCTCATTCAGCCTCGACTCTGTCTCTTCGCATCAAGCGCACAAGACAGTCGCACGTACACTAAATCACGCTCACTTTTACTCCTCGGTTGCGCTTTGTCATCAGCAAACAGGGACAAGACCTGACACTACAGCCTTCACAGGGACACAGATAAACATGCTTGGACTTAAAGACATGACCTCTCAACCAGCTTGTCTCCTGACCTGACTAATGAGATACAAACCAAGCTTGACCTTGTTGTCTAGAAGCCACCAGAGGATATTCAAGCCATTGTAGGCAGAGATGTTCATCGTGTTCAAGTAAACGTGCCTGTCAGCTTACTGTCACATGTGACTCTTCAGGGAGGTCAAGGTTCAGAGCATTTGGTGAGCAAACTTTTTCCACTAAAGATTCATTTGTCAGTACAAAACATGCAACTAGTAAAAAATTAATCAATTGGTGTTCTTATGACTGCAAGTGTAAAAAAATATGAAGTGCAGCAGTTTGTGCAAAATACGCAAAAACAGGGCCAAAGTTTGTTTGCTTTTTTATTAACCAGAGTTTGGTATTGATGGATGGATGGAAAGTTTTTTTGACCAGAATAAATATTTGAAATTACATGAGTTTAAAAATAAATAAAATCTGATAAGTACAACTGAAACTACTTGTATTGACTAAATATTTGACAAATTTTTACATTACAACTAATTACTGTGGTAATTCTTACTCATGAAAAGCCATTAATTTTTTTTGTCACTTCTTGTTCAGTATTATAACAAAAACGTCCGTAAAAAAAAGACAGCAACAAACTAACAGTAAAGCTACTAATAATGCTTTAACAATGAAAAAATATTGGCACTCAACATTTCTGGGAGAACATTTTCTCTTATCTATAGGAGATAGGGGGGGGTGGGGGTGCTGAGAAACAATAAGGACAAGAAGTAAAAGGAAAAGAAAAGGCCCTGAGGGGAGGAGTAGAGACATTCTATTACCAAACTAAGCCTTTTAATCAATAAAGAGATAAAAGATATTTTAATCAAAGACATATTTCCTTGTTTGTCTAATGCTTCTGCCGCCACTGCGCACATAATCTTTAAATGCTAAAAACAATGCATAATGCTCTCCCAGAGAGCCACTCATCCATATAAACACAAAACAAGAGCAGTCAGCAGAAACACACACCAGCCCAGCCCAGCTCACAGACACTCCCCAGACGCCAAATTACATTAGGATGGGCTTATTAGGGGGAATTGCATCCTGTAAAATAAGATATTATTTCCACATATAAACACACTGCTAGTATGCGCACATGTGAACACAATTTAGTACCAGATCTATATTATTTTGTGAATGCACGTGAACGAACACACAAACCATAAACACAAAGCACGGCGCTATTAGTGTGAGGGCAGTTTGTTGGACATATAGGCATCTGCTGGCCAGGGCTAAAGCATTTCAATGAGATTAGACGGGTAACTGAAAACCTTCTAGGCCAGATGAACTGAGCAAACAAGTCCAGAGGTGGTAGGCAAGCTGGATCAGGTTCCTGAAGCTAATGGGTCAAATACTAACTGACACTTAATTGAGCTTTAAACTGCACATTTAGATCTGAAAGGGTGGTGAGGCTTATGCGGATATTTTCTATGAAGCTAGTACACCTACACATTTCCTGTATATTTAAGACTGGGTGCACTTTCTAAACAATTTATAAGCTGCATTAAGTCTTAATGGCTTAAAAACAACCCAGATGTATGAGCATCTCTGTGACTGTGCTCATCTGTATCAGTGTGTGTGTTCTGTGTGTGTGTGCGAGACTGTTAACAGTGCATCAAAGTTTGCACTTCTGCCCAGCACCAGGGAGCTAACAGCAGCTCCGGTAATAATGATTCATGCTTTCCGTCAGGCCCCCTGACAGGCAGAGTTCGATCCCCTGTTCAGCACGCTGTAGCGGCAGTAACAGCAGCCCAGGCAGGCACGGGACCACAGACATCATCGTAACAGCTGAGGGAGAGCTGAGTTGCTGACATATTGATTGCCCCTCAGTTAGAGATTTGATAGATTGACCTCAGACTCTTGACTTTTAACGGTGAAATACGAAGGACGACTCAGAAAGTCTAGGAAAACAACTGAGAGCAGTATGGGAGGAAAAAAGATGAGACAGGAGGTTGAAACAGTCAGATGTGTTAGTTATGATGACTGCTATTAAAACATTTTTCCTAATGTTTTTAGTCATTTATTTCACAAAACTATATTAGTTTCTAAAACCCAGAAGTATGTCAACCAGTCCAACAACTTTAAAGAACAATAGAAAGCAAACATTTTGGTTATCATAAAAAAGCTGTAAATTTAGTAAAAAATTAAAACATTGTAGTGGATTTAATTAAAAAAAGATGTGCCAGATGGTTCCACTCAACTAAATTAAGTAAAGGTAATGCATTTACTTAAAGTAAATACATTACCTTTACTCAATTCAGTTGAATGGAATCAGATGACATAATTTTCACAAAACTATATTATTTTCTTGAAACCCAAAGTCTGTCAATCAGTCCAAAACCTTCAAAGTACAATAGAAAGCAGCAACTTTACATTAACTTCATGTAAATGTAAAGCAAATGTGTTATCTTTACTCAGTTCAGTTGAGTGAAACCAGTTGAAAAAAAATGTTTTAATCAAATCCACTATAGCTGTTTTTGTGTGTATATATGCAGCTGGGTACAAACGTCAGAGAGAAAACAAAATCAAACAACACTGTGAATCTGTCTACAAATTGCAACATCCGATTAAATTTTTATTAGGTAATTATTTAGCTGATAATAATTATTATCTCTTTTTACTTCCTAAAGAGAAGAGAAATTTGTAATTTTATTATGAATCGTTTTGAATTCTAGCCGTAATAATCTGTTTATTAGTGAATCCAAATAATGCTTTAGTGTGTGTTATTGTTTTGTTATTCTTTTGTTTTGTTTCTATAGGGGTGGTGGTTCCCATTTTTAAAAAGGGGGACTGGAGAGTATGTTCCAACTCTCATGGGATCACACTTTTTACTGGGATGAGAGTCAGCCTCTCCAAGTCCAAAACCATGGTTCTCAACTGGAAACATGTTGAATGCCCCCTCTGGGTCAAATGGGGGGTGCAGTTTTTACCTCAGGTGGAGGAGATCAAGTATCTGGACGTTTTGTTCACCAGTGATTGTAGGATTAGGTGGGAGATGGTTTGACGGATTGGAACTTCCTTCTCAGTAATGAGGATGTTGCTTCAATCAATTGTGCTGAAAATGAGAGTTAAGTCAAAAGGCAAAGCTCTAAAGTTACTTCACTGTATACGTTCTAACACTCACTTGTGGTCATGAGGTTGGGATCATGACTGAAGAATGAGATTCCAGACACAAGCGGCCACAATGAACTTCCTTCATAAGGCTGGCCGGGCTCAGCCTTAAAGATATGGTGAGAAGCTCTGTAATCCAGGGGAAGCTTAATGTGAAGCCGCTGCTCCTTTGCATTGAAAGGAGTCAGTTGAGGTTGCTTGGGAATTTGATTAAGATGCCTCCTGAACATCTCCCTTCGGAGGTTGTCCGAACACAACCCAATGGTAAGAGGCCCCAGGAAAGACCTAGAACTCACTGGAGCAATTGTGCATATTCCCTGGTCTGGAACCATCTCAGGGTTCCCCAAGAAGAGCTGGGGAGTGGGCATCTGGGTTTCTCTCCTGGACATTTTGCCTACACAACCCAACTTCAGATAAAACACATTTGTACATGCTGGCTTTTAATACAGAATGTCTAGTCAAAGTTTAAACTGTTTTATGTCCACAGAACCATTGTAATTTGTTGTTTATGTGTGCAGCACTTGGGCATCTGCAGTTGTTTTTAAATGTGCTATATAAAATGTAGAATTATTATTATTATTATTATTATTTTGATAGTCAGCATTCCAATCAATGCTGGTATTTACACCAACATTCCCACAACCTTGATTCGATCTGAGCCAAAAAAGTTATTTGATTTTGGAAAATTCAAGAAAATGAAATACAACATCCACAAGAAAACAACCCTTCTTCCCTTCCTCCATACCAACAAGCCATGATGTCCCTCGCCTCGTCAGGCCCTGTGGGTTTCAGGGGGCAGGAAGAACCAGAGGGTACAAGCTTACACTAACGATAGGGGAAACTATGTCCAGTCGGCTGGAGCCTGAGATGGAACAGAAGACACCGCACCATTGTTCTGCCAACACGCTGACAGCCAGTGATTTAGGACCAGAGCTGCCCAGGAGCGTTAGGGGAGGATCAGGAGCAAGGGAGGTCACAGAGAGGCTCCACGGGCGCCCTTCAACAATTCCACTCGAATCCCTCCATCCATGAGACGGCAAAATGAATCATGGCTGACCCAGTGCGAGGCCCGGGCCTGGCCTCTCTCCACCACCCTACACCACTTCCATCGACCCCCTCCTCTCCCTGGAAAAACATGACAAATTTGGTGTTTATTTACTTAAAAAGACCTGAAGAAAGAGCAAAGAGGGCAGGTAAAAAACTGTGTAAAATCGATACAAAGTTAGTAGTTTCTGCCCTGCTGCTGCACCCTCTTGTTGGAGAGGCAGAAGAAATATAAGCCCTGGCCTAATAAGGACCCCAGGTGGAGGAGGGATGCAGGTGTCTACAGCAAGCTGCACATATCTGAAGGGAAATGGAGAAAAAATGGAAAGCAACAGAGTATAGCACAAAATAAAACCAAACTACTTCTCATTGCACATGTATAAACTGACCAACATAGTACTTTAAATAATTGTCAATGATAACTATCACTTTAAAGTGAGACAGACATTGAAAGAAAAAAACTAAAGCATTACAGGCGAAGTCCAAACTGTGGATGATATATGTGCAAAGTCAGAGACGTGTGAGATAAAATTGGTCTCAAAGTTTGACTCCAGACAGCAGAGCACTGAATCTACAGAGGTTCTGCTCTCACCACATGACAGGGAGAAAACAGATAAGGCTTGCTCTCAGGGGGAGAGGGAGGGTGGCCATCAAGCCAACCCCCTAAAAAGAAATAGCAGCGGTGAGCTGTCAAGGTTTCTGTCATATCCTACATCACCTCAGCCGCCCATTCCATCCCATCTTTGGCAAACCATGCAGACTGCTACGACCAAGGATGAAAGTGCTGGAAAATGGGAGTCATTGTAAACCATTTTCTGCCCTGGAGCCCCCACCACCACCATCCTCTCCATCTCCACCCCTCTTCTTCCCAACTGCTCTTGAAGACAAATGGGTCCGGGGCAATGACAGAGTGCCTGGTCCACAAATCACCAGCGGCCGGTCTGCTCGTCCACTGCTACCTCTTCCCCCGCTGCCCCCTCCCTACGCCTAACCTCACCCCCCCATTCCCAGCCGCTCCATTAGTCATGTGCACACGGGCAGCAGCCAACAGCCGTAATTAGACAAGGACAAATCGCCGACCATGGACACAGACGAGTCCGGCCGCTAAATAAGGCCCTTCCATGCTGAAGGGTGGGCGGCAAAAAAGGCCAAGAAGAAGTCTGGAGTGTCAGAGAGAAACGAGGGGAGGAGCTGGTACTGTCCAACTCACGAAGCAATCCGCTTGGCATGGCCTGGAATGGCCACTCATTACTATCAGCACAACAGCTGGCACACTCATCTACCTTATTAACCCCCAAAATAAACTCCAACACTAGTTAGCCTATATTTCATTCCTACTTCAAACAGTAGCGTTTATGTACAAAATGGTCTAAGTGTATTTTTCTTTTCACACAGTGTTTTGAATTCTAAAAAAAAATAGAAATTATGTGGTGTTTTTGACAAGCTATCATAAAAAGCATAATTGTTATCAATTTAAACTTCGAAAATCCTGAAATGTAATGAGATGTTTTTCCATATAAAGTGCGGAAACAACCCTTCACACTCCTTTTTTAATGTAACACCACTACGTCACTTGTTTTTGTGGTGGTCAAACCAACTGTAAATGAATAAATCAAGTAAGTAATGCAAAGCTGGAGCAATAAAGTGCAATAAGGAGGTTTCAGGGTACATTAGGTGTAACATTAGAAGACTGAAATGACCAAAAATGAGAACTCACTGAATCAGATTACACATGGATGAAAAAAAACTGCAGTCAACAAAATATAAATTAGAGCTATATGAGGGTAGAGCAAGCTGAATCCACTGAGAATATCAGTAACAATTGCTTTGGCCAGGTCAGAGCTGAAACACACTCCCTGGGCATAAGGGGCTCAACAAGAAACTGACCACCACATACACACACATACTACCTTACGCACACTCACACACACACTGCATGCTCCACTGGAGCAAACTTTATTGATCCGCCACCTAATTTCCTAATTAGTTTTTATTGGATTTCATAATCGTCGTCAGGGCACATCAAAAGAAACTCAAAACCCCAGCAAGATTTTTTGCCCTCCTCAACATAATTTTTTAAAACTCTAAAAATGAAGCCATGTATTCAATTGCAAGTCCCCAGCTGTGAGAGCAATGCTGTTTTTTTCTAACTTCCCCTCCAGAACTCCTTGGACAGCAAACACTGCACAAACACACCATTTCTCCCATGTGCAGTAACTGATGTTTAGCATTGCACATTTTCTGCATGATCTGCTGCTATTTGTCACACTGCTCTCGCCGCAGTCGCCTCTTACTTGTAGTACTTGTTAAACATACTGCAGTACGAAGCCTGGAAAAATGTGGAGATAGCGGGAAAAAAAGCACAGTACTGAATCCGATTCTGGTCACTGGTTGTTTAACCTCGTACTTTTTTAATGTATTTTTAAACCATATTAAGCCAATGCTCAAAAGCAGAACTTTTTTCCACTTCTTTTGCTTCCTAATGTTCATGCTTATGAGCTAAATTACCCAACTGTGTTTAACTGTGTTTATGCTCAATACAGAAGGGTGATGATAGAACAGCTGCCTGCAAATCATTATGAAGGACTGAACTTTGGAAGAAATATGGATTTTGGGGTCTTCTGTACTGATACTGGGGGTTCGGCGTGGGGGTCTTCGGCCCCTCTCGTCGGTTGCTGGGCAGGCT
>JARVJO010000024.1:11911630-11942983 GCA_031762555.1 Cynodonichthys magdalenae
TTTGATGACAGTTTAAAAAGGTTTAAATCTCCAACGCTGAACAACGGAAGACAGCGTACAGGAATATTTGAAGGTATTAAAAGAATCTTCGCTACGCTGAGCTGACAGATTCCACTGGCTAACCATGAAAGGGAGTCTGAGCATGCGCAGAACTGTTCAACTCCAGACAGCTCCAGCCAATCAGAGAATGCGACGTTTCTGCACCCCTGTGGTAAAAAATTGTCAATGAAACTCACAGCGACCCCTTTCGGACCAACGGAAGAAAAACAATAAAACAATGTGAGTTTAAAAAAAATAAAGAAATGATGCTAGCTCAATAAATGCCGATTAAAAAAACATTTTCACAACTATTGCATTAAATCTATCTACTACCATACTAGGCTTAGTTTTTAATATTGTCTTAAAATCTTCACATTTATCTTGTAATAATATGAGCATACTATGATTTGTTTTGATTTTAGTTTTGATTTGAACATTAAAATTGGATATGTCCACATCACCATAACAAACAGAAAATTTTGATTTCGAACAAAACATCACAACCTATTTTAGAGACATAGTAAGAGACAAAACAAGCAGTAAACATGTCTGCTTTGTGTCTATCAGATTGGGTGTCCTGCTCCTATAAAGTATTTAACTTCAAAAACTGTGTCAAATGAACAAGACTATTACAGATTATGATGCTTCAAAAACAAAACTATTTAATTTCCTCTCAGTTAATCAATTAACTCATCAATTACTTTACTTTCATTACAATTATAAATGGTGACACCAAGCACCATCTGTATCTCAATTCTAGAGTCACTGACACTTCTATAAGCATTTTAAGGCGTTTTTTAACAACAATCTGTTTAGTGAATGTAAAATCTTTTAACTGATAGACAAAACCCAGATTTGTTCTTGTTTTTTCTATCTAATAAATGTCTCATACTTAAAAACCTTTTATGAAAATATTAAGGAAATACAAGGAACTGACTGTGACATATTTTTCTACTTTTGTTGCATTCAAATAGTAAACTTTTATATTAATTTCGATAATTGAACCATCAAGTGGCATGCTTTTATAAGTGTTATTTACTCACAACAAGAGTAAAAAAAAAAATCTTAGATTTTTAAATATAATTAGGAAAAATGACCATTATTTTTTTTTAAATGAGTTAGTCTTTCTGTTATATCATGTACTGTCCAGCAGAGGGACTCAATCACAATTCACTCTTCACTCAAAGACATCCTTATTGTCCAGTAGTCAAAGTTGAAATAAAGTCTGCAGCCGGTTCATTTAAAATATTTTTGTTTTAAAGTACTGTGTAAGTTTCCATCTGGGATATTTTTAGTTTTTGTTTTGAGGTTTTGAGTTAACTCAGCTTCAGAAGACATAAAGGATGTGACATCATTTTGTACTTCTCCTGTTTCTGTAATAATCATATGTAGTATGATTTTTAGCCTATGCATCGTATGGTTGTCACTGCATCTGCTTTAGGTGCTTGTTGCTTACATCACTGGCATTGTGGAGCATTTTTAACATGGGTGGGTGTTTTCAGGTGTTTTTTTTATCATAATTTGTTTAAACACTGTGGTTAGCACTGTTGGCGGCCTGACTCACAGCATAAAGGTCTTGGGTTCAAGCCTCGAGTTGGGCCTGGGGTTTTTCTGTGTGAAGTTTGCATGTTTTCCTTGTGTTTGGTTTTCTCCATGTACTCCGGTTTCCTCCCACAGTCCTAAAACATGCCTTCAAACCCAGGCATCTCTTGAAACAGAGATTTGAGTTCTCAGAATGATTTGCCTGGTTAAAAAAAGGCTAATTTAAAATTAAAATAAAAGTCATAAACTGCAGCATCAGAAGCAGAGTAGTGTTACAAAGAAAAGAGTTGAGGTTGGAGATTCAGTTGATCCTAATGAATTGTCAGACATGAGTGTGTTGTAGTTATAATACAGTATTGACCCCATTATAGTAACCATAACATTAAGGCTAATAACATGAAGTACTGTAGGTCACGCATTTTCCTGACAAAACTGTTCTGACCAGTCAGAGCATGAGCAATAAATATTTAGACATCAGACCCAGGTTTCTACAGCCGTAAATTATTTTAGTCCTCTCCGTTACAGGATTTGGGAGTAGAGGTGGGACCCAGTATGTCTGTATGATTATCAATGCCACTGAGTACAAGTATATTTGCTTTGTATTAATGTAAGGCGTGAACTTGAAGATGTTTCGTTCACTGATGCGGCGGCATCAGGACCTTTTTAAGTAGGTACTGTCTCTTTAAGAGAAGTTACCTGAGAGGAGGGGGACAGGTGTGAGCCGCTGGGACATCACGTTAAACCAACACTGTTTTTGCTCCACTCAAACCCCTACAACAACTGAGGCCAAATGTGTCGGCGGCGGGTCAAAGCTGGAACGAGATGTCTGACTCACTTTAGCCCTCTCCGGCGCAGCAAGGAGAGCTCGAGCCCTCACGCCAACTCAACCGTCAGTGACGTCGACGTCACGTGTGCGTCTCCTTCCCTCGGTTACGTCCGTCGTATTTTCCTCCCCTCCGCTGCCTGACTGCCTGCTTAAACGCCGTGAGCCAGTCGACACAAACAAGCGCCGAGAAAGACAAAAAGAGGACCGTCGTCGGGACCTGTCCGGTACCGGTGTCACGTCTATCACCGAGTCGATGAACGGAGGGGTCTCACACCTATAAGTTGCCATCAGTGAAGCCTGAGCCTTCAGTCCGTTATTGGCTCTTGTATGAGCTCATGTCAGTGTAAACTTTTTTTTTGTTTTTAAACCTGCGCTTCTTTTTCTGAGCTCCGACAGACGGTGAGTGAGCTCGTCTCGTGCACATGTTTGCTAATGTTGTCTAAAACTTAACGTGGAGCCTCACCTTTGCGGGCTTTTTTCGTGCTCAGCAGCGGCGTTGGCCAGCTGCATGTCGCCTGCTTAAAATGGCGACAACTCTACGGGAGGGGGAGAGAAAGTGTATTTTTTAGGGGGGCGGGTGGTGGGGACTGAGGGGGCTCGTTGCCTCTTTGCCTACACTCTGAATGGGCTACACTGCTTGAGACCAGATGAGCCCGGTAACTTTGGGGCTCACTCCGCCTAACTTGAACGGAAGATGCATCATTTATCTGTTTGACGTCGCTCTGCTCAGATATTTAGCCTGTGTTATTTTAACAATAATCACATTTCTAAAAAAAAAAAAAAACCCTTGTATGTGTGTCATGTATGTTTAAAATAAACTCTTGAATTGTTACTTATCTCCCTTTTCTCTAATGTACCATGCATAAAGAAGTTAGAAATCTCTGTTTTTATATTAAGGTACCCATTGCAAAGTCATGAAGAATAGTCAAAGCAGTCATTAACAAAATTTACACAATATTTTTCTCATAACAGTGGTCAGTATGTCCTTAAACTAAAGGTATGTGATTTATTCGTGACAATTATACTTTCTCTTTGTTGTTGATTATTTAACAGCAGATTTGCTCTTTTATTTCTACCTAAACGTCTTGTCCCAGATCCTACCTGATCCCACCTTGTTTGTTTACCCACATAGACTATAGCCAGCTTAATGTAGGTCAGTCACATGACTCAAGGTTCCATGTGGTTTTTTTGCAGATTCAGCTGAGGGCATTGTTTACATTGAGTGTGGACCCATGTTTCAGAGTTTCATATCAATATATCTGGAAAACGTGCAGGAGGAAACTCCTTTTTAAATTGCACCATTTTACATAGTTAAGATGGTTTTTGTTTGATGTCATAGTTTGCAGTGAGTACTGTTAATAGTTTTTATCACACATGATGTATTAATATAAACTGCTAAAATGTAGATTCTAATTTAAAATAAGGTTCTACACACTTTACAAATATCATAAACAGAAAAAGTATTGTCTCACTGTTGCATGTTGCGCACCAAGCAAGGAAGCTGTTGCCATGGTCATTTATCATGCCGGTGTTGTCATGAGTGTGTGTCACTCCGAGGATTAAAACCAAGCTTTCCTGGTCTGCTAATTTGTGTCTGGTGTCCACGTGAGTCTCAGGTTTAGACACCCAGCTTAATCCAGTTGTCTGTTTATCACCCTCAGTGCTCCACTCCTACAAGAAACTGGTTTCCACATAACTGCTGAGGATCACATGTGGAATAACAAGACTAAAAAAGGCCAGGGTTCACTTCAGGTTTAGGAAAGTATTGATTGAAGATGAAAATAAGTTTAGACTGATTTATTTTATTCGTTATATATCTCATTTCGCTGTGCTTCATTGTGTTGCCGCAGCAATGGCATGAACCCGATGACTGCATATTTGCTCTCTCTTTCTCAGCTTCATGTATGCAGCTGACAAACACCAAGAGTTGCTTTGTCTTACAAAAAACATGTCTTGGCCAGTTCACTTGTAAAGCCATTTTACTTTTTCCTTGCTAGCCTCTGTCGTCATCATCCAATAACCTCGTGACTGAGTTGAAATTTAGCAATTTTCTGAGTGTATCAGACTTGCGTTATTGACTTTTCATCAGTGAGTTGTTTCTCTTCTCTGTACCAACCCATGGTATGACGATTTTTTTGTGGCGCTTTTCCCAAAGTATGATGACAAAAATAACAAAACACAAGACGGCTCCAAAGAACCATCTTGGAGTCCTGGAGGAGAGCTGCTTTGGGTCAGCAGTAGCCACTCGCTTTGTTTGGCTGGTGAACAGCTTGTCATGTCAGCCATCTTAGGTTGGACAAGACAGAGCGTGGTGCTCCGCCATCTTTCTCTCCCTCCCCTCTCTTCAGCCCAGTTTCAACGCGTGCACCAGCAGCAACCACAGCAATGCAGCCACTCACAGCCCACACAGCCATCCGCTTCCTGACCTGTGTGCAGTCCCACATGAACGCTCCGGATCCAAAGGAATGATACTGTAGGAACGCTGTAATTGAGGTTTCCTTATCATTCCAGGGTGGTGTAAAAACCGGGACAGCTGTGAACAGAAGTTGAGCATTTGTAGTGGTGAGCTTTGTTTGTCAGTCTTCAGGTGGCTGAGTGATATTGTGGCAGTGATTGACATCAGAAACTAATACGCTATACATATACAAGAAATGAAAAAAGTGCAAACACTTGAAGTTGGAGAGAGGTGTGTATACCATATAAGTGCAAATTTATTTAGCTGGAGGTTGTTTATAAGGACCTTCATGAACAAAATAGCATCTACCAGATTTTTGGTTCTGTTTATGCATCTGTTCCTGTGTTTGATTGCATGACTACAGCAACCCTATGTGACTTTGGGCCACTGGAGGCCACAGAGTGCGCTCGTAACAGGGCAGTAAGGCAGATGTCTGGACAGAGACTGAACAGGAAGAGACGCCATCAGCTCTGGCCAATAGCGCGCCTCGGAGATGGCGACCACACCTAACAGAGAAACATGAACGCTTCGTGTGAGAAGCTCTGAAATAGGAGCAGGGCAGGGACTCTCCAAATACCACTCTGAGGGGCGTGTGGAACAAACAAGCCCAGCTTGGGCCAAGGTCTGGATGGCATAGGAGTTGTGTGTGTTTACCCACATGCATGTGCTTTAGAGAAGTGAGCTGGTATAAAAGAGAATTAGGGGGTGGTTGCCATGGGGACAGTAACACACCAGTGCCGCTGCCGACCTGTCTCCCTCAGCCAAACTTATTCAGAGAGAGAGGAGAAGAGGGAACAGTGGGAGGGAGGGAGGGAGAGGATGTTTTGTAAGGGAGGGGGAGTGAGGGAGAAGAGCCAAGAAGGAGAGTGGAAAAAAGACGAAGGGGTAGACAAAAAATGGAGCAAACTAGGGCAGGCCTACCTGTGTTGTACACCTACAGTATTTTCTTCTATCAGCAAAACATTTATTTCTCTAACAGATATCCTTCTTATCGTTTGTAATCTCAGTGTGGAGATAAACGTCAGGCTTTCTTGAGTGTTTTGAGTGGAGTTCTTCGCCTGGACTCAGAGGAATACAGCTGAGGCCAAGGCAAGAGTCAGGCCTTGAGATGAAAGGAGGTCATGCTGAGCCGAGCCACAGATGAAGCAGAGATAATTTGGGTTACCAACCAATATGTCTAAAAGATCGTCTATCTTTTGTGTGTCACTCTGAGAGCTGTGACACACAGTACAAGTGGCAGCCATGCTACCTTGGTAAACAAGCTTCGCACATAAACATGCGGACACCCACCCCCGCACATCACACACAAATGCATCACATACGCCCCTGATCACCCATTCACCCGCCCCCTCCCCTCTTGTCTACTCTCAATCTCACAGGAAACCCACACATGCAAATGCTTACATGCATAACGGATACAAACCCCATCACAGCCACATGGTCAGTCAGCATACACACCACATTCACGTTGAAGTTATCAGACGGTAACTCATGGCAGTGAGTCAGCAGAAGCTGCCTGAGCCTGGCGCTTCTGAGGTGCGAGCAGCTCGCTGATAATAGCTCGGGTATTGTTGTTTTGCTCGTCACTTGTGAGGCCTCTGGGACTTTTCTGGGTACGCTCGTTGTGCTGGGGCTCATTTTAGTGCTGATTTCTTCAGTCTTGTGATTTTTGATTTGTAGTATTCGCTGAGATTTGTCGGTCTGATTCGTCCAAATTTTACTGACCGAGACATTGGCTTGTTTTAGCAGTGATTTTGCCACTAAAACACTAGTTAGTGTGTGTGTGTGTGTGTGTGTGTGTGTGTGCGTGCGTGCAGACAGTGAAACTGAACTTCAGGTTATGTCCATTGGCAGAACATTCCAGGCTTTGCAGTGCAGTGAGGAGGGAGGGACGCTCCACGTGTGATTGCACTTTGGAGTAAGAACGGGGCTCGAAGTGCGGGGGTGGGCTGGTCGTAGGAGGTGTGGGGGGAGTACCAAGGAGGAAAATTCCTCACAGAAACACCTCAGTGCTTCCTCCACGATAGTTAACACCCCACCCTCACCCCGAAACAGCCTGCCCATCCCCCACCATCAGCTCCCATTCGCTTCCCTCTTCCCCTCTCGCCTGCCACCCACACCCAACCAAACCACGTGATGGATGGCTGCGACTGCCCACCCATAAGCCTTTGTGTTGGTCATGTGACTGTTCTGCCTTGGCAGAGAGGTGCCCCTTGATGCAGAACTGAATGGCAGGGGGGTGGGAGAGGTGCACAGTGGCCCAAGCCAAGGGTAGTTGCAGTGGGGTTGGGGGGGGACAAGGGGCATCACGTTCCCTCACAGTAGCAAACTTCAATTCCCTGTTAACCCCTCACATGCAGATCTAAAGCTTTTTGTACTATTAAAAAAACGTAATTATTTCACCACAGATTTATTTGTGTGTGACTATTTCCAGGTACACTTGTGTGCTTCCATTTATTGATTTACCTTTTAATTTTGTCAAACAGAACTAAAATGAGGTTTCTTTCGGCTTCTGAACACACCAAACTCTTTGTACCTTCTGTCACACCCGGGTCCTGTGGGGGTTAACTGAGCTAATGTACCATGACCTTTGAGTAGCAAATCAAGGATTTCTGAGCACGTTTTGTAGGTACTAGAGAAACACAATGTTTTCCATTTTAATATTTCTATTTCATTAGAGAAGAGTGGATTAAATGAATTAGGCTGCCTAACATGTAGACAGAAATATTATGGTGCCACAACGGCCTTGTGTATGAAGAAATACTAGTCCCAGAGGAGTTTAACATGTTCTTGGCAGTGCTCTGTAGGAACAGTGTTAGTAGTTCACATTTGGTCTGCCTACCGAAAAGGTGGATTTTTGTTGCATATGTTGCTAAATGGCCTTTGGCGTGGTAATGGGCTGCACTTTTTCTAAGATTTTTTTCCATTAAACACCTTTCAGCTGGTGAAGCTTTGTGAGCTTTTGCCGCTCTGTGCGTGAGGTGTCATGTCAGGACAGAGAGTTGGAAGAGTAATTGCCCTAGAGCTGTCCTTCAATTCTACATCCCTGCCTCTGTGTTCTGTGGGAAAGGAAGGAGGAGCAAAGCCCTCCACAGGAAGCTTTTGCCATTTAGTGTGAAGACAAAGAGGCTGAAGATGCATTGAATATTTTTAAAATGTGACTTCTTACGCAGGTGTGCTTCTATCGATGCTGCGTATGACGCCGTTGGAAGAAATGCGTGTCTTTCCAAGTAACATCTGCTGAACCTTCCACGACCCTCACTGTTCAAAGTACTCTCCGTCTTAAGCGACATGATATTTGTAATGTGCATATTCATTTGCAGTCTTTATAAAGGTGTTTAGGGGCTACAAAATCTGTGGATTGAGGAGAAAATACAGTGTGCTGCTTCTGTGGGGGTGTGTCTGAGAGAGAGGAAGTGAGACAGAGTTGTGTGGGGGAGGGGAGAAAGGGGGTAAGACAGGAGCGCTCCCAAAAAGCCTGTAGTGAAGAAGCAGACTGAGCTGGTTTGAATGGCCTCCAAAAAGAGAGTCTTAAGTTTAAGGAGACAGGAATGAGAAGACTGTTTTTATTTTTTATTTTGAGCATGAAATATTAATGAACGGTTCTAAATTTGAGGAGATTTTTTTTCTCAAAAGGTGATCATTTCTGTGTGGCAGATGGTTTTGCTGGAGTCTCATATCTGTGCCTTATTTTTAGCTAAGAAGAAACAAGCTTCTGCAGCTCTAAAAAAAACTTTTTTTTCTGCATGATTTTTGTCCATCTTCTTTATTTGTTATCTAAAATAGATGTCTTAAGTTACAGGTTAATGGAGACTGACTCATCCTAAATATGTTCTTTTTCTCTTTTTTTCAGGATTCCACAAAAATCTTGCTTAGACAACCACTTGGACCAATGGATAAGTCCCGCAATCCTTGTTCCTTCATGCCTGTTTTATAATTGAGAGAACCGTCTTCCATTTCACAGTTTATTCAGCCGTTTGACCAGTTCACCCCACACTATGGCCAGCAAAAGAAAGTCGACTACGCCTTGCATGATCCCTAGTAAGACTATTCGCTCTGTTGAGGAGGTTGAGCAGGACTCTCCGGTTCCTGTCCGTCTGTCCAGGATTTCTGGAAGCGACAGGCTCAGCCCTTTAGTCCCCATTGAGTCTTCTAAACCAGAAAGCGGTGCTGGCACTTACACTTGTAAGTCGTGTAACTTTGAAACCCGTGACCTCAACTTGTTTTTGGATCATGTCTACACCGCGCACCCAGAATTCAGGGCGGACCCGGGTTTTGTTTGCAGAAGCTGTGGCGTCTCGGCACCCAAATTCGAGGGGCTGGCCTTGCACAACGCCAGGGTTCACCCCAGCACGTTGAACACCACTCTGCACCTGAGGAAAAGAGACAGGAGGGTGGTGGTGGAGCAGAATGTGGTGGCTGGGGCTGAAACGTGCAAGGACAGTGAGATTTCTATCACCAAAACCCCCATTATGAGGATGCTGAAGGGCAAGTCGGAACCTAAACGGATTGTGGTGTCCCACTCTGCCTCTGATGAGCCATCTTCAGAGTCACATTCTATCTCTGCATTCAGAGAGTCTGAAAGAAAAGAAGCTGCTACAGTGACTGTCACACATGTTCCTACGATTGTCCACAATGGAACTACGAAGGCTACGATGCCCTCAGCAATTCAGATTGTTAATGGCACGACAACGTTACCGATTCTGAAGACATCCATCCCACAGGTGAGTAAAGGCTTTTAGTGCCCCACATATTTGTTTTCATTTGAAATGCATTTTGTACATGTTTATGCATTTCTTTTTTAGGTTGTTTCTGTAACTCCAAACAAAAACCTTCATCACTCTTCACCAATAACAGTCTCCTCAAATATTTCCTCAACTTCGTCAACTTCCTCCTCTCAAAATCTACCCAAGGTAAATGTTTTTGTATCTCAGTAATATGTAGGTAAAAATAAGTCCTGAAGGAACTCAGTCAGCTCATGCTCATGTTTACATTTTTCTCTGCCAGGTGATGATTCCTTTGAGCAGCATCCCCACCTACAGCGCCTCCATGGACTCCTCTTCTTTCCTGAAGACCTCCTTCAGTAAGTTCCCATACCCCACAAAGGCTGAGCTCTGCTACCTTACTGTGGTCACCAAATTCCCAGAAGAACAGATCAAGATCTGGTTCACAGCTCAGAGACTGAAGCAGGGCATCAGTTGGTCTCCTGAGGAGATAGAGGAGGCCAGGAGAAAGATGTTCAACACCATCATCCAGACGGCACCAGTCAGCTCGCAGAACCAGACACGAAGTCACCACAGCTCAGCCCAGCACACAATCACAGTCCTACCTGCCTCCCTGGGGCCCACAGGGATCCCTCAGTTTTTGCAGGGCTCTCTTGTCAGCCAGGGAGGGGTAATCGTCACACAGCCAGTCATGGCCAATGGCATCCAGGTCAGCAGCGCTCCTGTGGCCCTGGCGGTCACGCCGAAACCCCAGGCAGCTGCTCGACCTACCATGCAGGCCCGACCTGCTGCAGCCCTGGTAGCGGATAAAGGCACCAGCGTGGTGGTGGGCACGATGGGCAGTAGCAGTGCAGAGAGCAACATCATCTCCAGCAGTAAAAGTTGTAAAAGTGGGGGAGGGGGTGCTTGCAGCAGTGACGCTGGCGTCATCAATCTTAGTCTTGGAAACGGTAGCCATAGTAACAATAAGGCAGGCAGTGTCAATGGTAAACACAGCAGTGCTAAAGCCAACTCTACAGACAAGAGCAATAATAAAGTTAGCAGCCACGACACTTCTGAGAACACAGATGTAAATAAAGCTAAAACCAGCGTGGTGCAGAGTGACAATAAGACAACCACAGAAAGCAAACTTGTTAACAGTAAAACAAGTGACAAAGGACAGAAGAGCGACCAAACGGATGGCAGCAGCAACAGTAGTAGCTCAGCTAGCACAGGTGAAACTTATCCCTCTGTTAGTGACTCTCCAGCCATCAAACTGGAAGAAGCTTCATCCCCAGCCTTGAAGTCTTCCTCACCTTCTCCTGCAGCACCCCCTGGCAGCACACCTGGCTCCAGAACTCCTGTCAGCACACTGCTGGACCCCAGCTTTTACAAAGGCAAGAAGTCCCAGGTGCAGCTCAACACTCTGAAGGACAGTTTTCAGGTGAACCAGTGGCCCGACCAGGAGGAGGTGGACCGTCTCATCACTCTGACGGGCCTCACAGTGCGTGAGGTCCGCAAGTGGTTCAGTGACCGGCGCTACCACTTTCGTAATCACAAAGGTCCTCGCTCTATCACGACAGGGCAGAGTAAACCCAGCACTGCGTCGGGTGCAGGGAGCTCTACAAGTACGCCAGTGAGCGGCAATGCCTCTGAAAGTGCTACTCCTGCGGAACTGTCAGAAAGTAGCAGCAGCTCTTGTGCTAAAATGCCCCAGCCGAGCTCCCGTAATGCTCCTCCAAGCCCACCGGCCAAACAGACTCCCACCTCCCCCACCACACCTTCACGCCGACCCCCGAAACTGCCCTCACCTGATTTCACAGCTATCCGCTACAAAGAGAGAGAACCTCATCAGGTGAGATTGTAACTTTTGGATATTGTAAACTGGAATTAGTCTCAGATCTATTCACCTTGTTTTTCAGCTCCAGAAAATATGAACTTAAAATAAAAAGAACTGTAGAGATCCAAATGTTAGCAATTCAAAATACTGTTTTTATTTTGTTTGTTATTTTTAAGTTGATGCTACACTGGTATTGCATCAGTTCAAAAGGTAAAATCATGTAATTTAAAAAATCCTCATGTTGAATCAGGATCTCTTAGCTGGTATTAGGGTTTGTGTTTAAATGCCATTTTGCTATGGAAGATTTTTATGGTTAAAAGTTTGAATAAAAACAGACTTGTGGTGTACCAGATGTACATTGTGTTTTCAGCCACCTCAGCTTTAAAAACAACACATTTGGACACGTTTGTAATATGTTCAGACCTGCTTATTTCCTACAAGATATTAACCTTAATTGTGTTTTATGTGTAGGTTAAGGCCCTTGAGGCCAGCTTTGCCCAGAATGATGACCCATCAGGAGAGGAAGTGGACCGGCTACGCTCTGAAACTAAGATGACAAGGAGGGAGATCCATGGCTGGTTTGCCGAGAAGAGAAAGAGACTGGCAGCTGAGAAAAAGAAGGACGAGATCAACCAAGCGCAGAAAGAGGATGAGGAGGAGATGGAGGTCGATGAAGAGGACAGACAGCGAGATGATGGTTCAGGAGAACCAAAAGTCAACCCAATCAAAATAAACCTGAAGATGCTGAAGGTGACAGAGGCCAGTGGCAAAGCGGAGGATGAGGGTTTGGATAATCTGACTGTAACAACTCAATCCAGCAGCACACCTGCTTTCTCTGCTGGACCCACCTCCTCCAACACCCCTAAACCATCCCAACCCTCCACCCCAACACCAAAAACATCCCATTCTCCTAAACCTACAATCGTCAGAGGCAAAAAGTCTGCAGAGCAACTTCACCTGCTCAAACAAGTCTATGCTCGAACCCAGTGGCCCAGCGCTACCCAATATGATGACCTGATCTCAGGCACAGGGCTTCCCAGACCTGAGGTGGTGCGTTGGTTTGGGGACTCCAGATACGTGCAGAAGAACGGACTGCTGAAGTGGCTGCAGGAATACCAGAGCATGGCTCTGGAGGAAGACCTGCAGGAGGAGAACACAAAGATCCTGCAGGATCATCTCAACATGCACGGCAAGATGGAAGACTCTCAGGTACTAATGATAACTGTTATTAGGCAAATAAGTGATTCTTACTAACATTAAATAAGACAACAGGTCCATGTAGGTCTGTTGGAGAGATGACACAAGACTTTTTTTGTAGATCTTTGAGTGGTTTCATATTCATTGTTTTTTATGACCAGAAAATATTTTGGGGACTCATCTACTATATGAATCTGCACGTCTCGTAAAAATAATATTTTCACTTCCCAGTTTCGGTCAAATGTGATCACAGGCAGCTCAGTAAATCAAGTTGCAGCTTTTTTTAGTAGCTTGAGTGTCTGTGTTTTGAATTAAACTTTAACCTTTTTATACAGATTGTATAAGTCTTTCCAGATCATAATTTTTTTTGAGTTCCCCACGTTTGTCTTCTGTAGTTCGCCCACAAAGACTGGAGTGTTTTTAGCGTTAGAGGTGTCGAAAGGAAACTTGTTGGTTTCTATGAAACTTTGAAAGTATTTAAGCTTTCCACAGAAATTACCCATCAGATCTCAGCTCTTGGATTTTTTTGTTGTCGGTAAATACACAAAGCCACGCTTGTGGGTGAAAACATCCATCGTTTGTCAATTTTGCAGTGTTTCACATCTAAAAGATTTTTTTGTTTGTTTTGTTTTTACTTTTTGCATCAAACCAGATCTGCAGTTGTCTTTGTCACTCTTAAAGCATGAATTGAACGTATAGAAGTGGGGAAAATGGTTGCAAGAAGTAAAGCAGTCAAAGCTTTTTATTAAAAATATGAGCCGAGTCACCATGTGTCACTGAGGTGGATTTTTTTTTTGTCTGCCCATAATAACTACAAAAAATATTTCTAATTTTAAACAAATAATGAAGATTAAAAGATGTCTACATTTTCTGTGTCCATGCATTAAGCCCTAAAGGAATCTGTATCCAAATCTAAAATAGTTAAGACTTTTATTTTTATTTTCCTCCTCAGTTGCAGGAGCTGGCTGAGCGGAGCGGTTTGACAGCAGACCTGGTGCGACACTGGTTCTCCACCAGGGCCGCTCTGCCCGGGCCAAAACAAGCTGCTGCTGCTGCTCAGACGACAGGAGCAGAACCAGTTGGAACAGGCGTGGCAGCAGAGCCACCAACAACAGGATCCTCCCCTCTGGAGCCGAGGCCAGGAGGCGGGACAGAGGAGAAAATGGAGCAGTCGGTGTGTGGCGTCACACCAGAAGCAGGAGAGGCAAAAACTGATGAGACTCCGGACACAGATGAAGGTAACCTTCTTGTTAGGAGTGGCGATGGAACACATGGTCACCTAAAGGAGCTTCAAATAAAATGTTTAATTAAAAAAAAAATTAAAAATCATTTAGTTAAAATATTAGTTCTATTTTTTTCCACTTCAGAACCTTAATATATTCAAATGTGACGAAGATGAGCAGAAAATCATATGGGAGAAGCTTAATGGGATGAGAAATAAGCGGCTGTGTGTAATAGTCCATCAGGTGACGGATGTGTTTTGGTAGAACCCACAATCATCAAAAGGCAGAATGTGACAGAAATGTGCTTAAAATAAATGCATGTCAGACAACCTGATAAAGTTCAGATGTATAGTTTTAGAGTATTTTTTGAAGAGTGACGCCTTCTTTGTTGTTACAGCGACTGAAGAGGCCTTTGTATGATGGAGTTCACAACGCAGGTGGTCTTTGTTCTGGGAGTCTGACAAGAAAGCAGATGCGTTCTGTAACGGGATCACAGGATGGAAATGGATCCGGACTCCATCCCCTCCCCCCATTATGTGAAAAGCCACCCCCTCCAGTTTTCTGCCATGTTTCCATTTTGGTGTGGAGGCTGATGTTGTGCTGCGGCAGCTTGGGTTTGGACATTAACACTTGAAGATTGTTGGGAGACCGGTCATCATTACACAGAAAACTGCACGTAACTTCACTACAGGGTGCTTGCTAAGAACTTAGAGGAACTCCTTTTCAAACATTTTGAACTCATGCTCATTTGCTGCTTTACGTTACACGAACAAGCCAGGCTGCTTCCAGCTCACCTTCATTTAACAAAATTTCAGTCTTTAATTGTTCAGCTGGAGGAACACATCTGAAGTTAATTATTCCAAAAACACGGGGCAAGCACCCTGTAGTCTCAAACACACCCAACAAGAGGACAAATGTCTTGTCTTTACAGAATAATTGGTTTGTGTTGTAGCATCAAGTGCTTCTTTTACGTCACCGACGTGTTCCATTGTTTGTTTTTAATGGAACTTATTGTGTAAAACATAAGACTGTAAAACAGTGAACTTCTACCAGGGCTCCATACTTTAGGTTTGGTGTTTCATTTTTACAGATGTATTTGCAGAATAAACAGAATGTAATGAGTTTGTGCTCGTCAGTCATTGGCCTGAGTGGCGCTGAAGTACAGTTAAGAAAACAATGTACAACACTTAAATCAGAATAAAGGATGTAAGATCCTGGAAAAAAATAGGACAAAGTTATATAAAGCAGTAAGTATTTTATTTTTTTCCAGCCTTGAATATGTTTTTATATGAAAGGAAAAATTAAAATTAATACTTTGTAGTTTCAGAGTTTAGGCACATTACAGGAAGGCAAATGTAAATGAGGCCATCGCTAGCAAAAAAGAAAATTACAATTAAGGGCCCTGTTCATTCACACAAGTGTTCATGGTTAGTTGGATGGATCTGACCTCCATACAGCAAAGACAGGGGGACTTGTCTTTAACGTGGTCTGTACATGCTCACATCAAGTCCCAAATCATGTCTGTGTGGGTGCGTTTTGCTCAGCGGGGCAGGTGAAAAGTGTGGCTTTAAGCTGATGCGTGTGCAGACAGGAGGCACAAAGTTCTGCAGAGTCCAGCAATAAGAGCAATGCAGCACTAGAGGGTGATCGCTCCACAGACACCACACACTGACCACTGAAGGAGGGGAAAAACAAAAGTAACATGGAGAGAAAATGCTGAAGATCCTGCTTTTTTTTTTTTTATTTGAATCATCCCATATGGCTTATTGGTGTGTCGGTCTTCAAACACCGAGCAAGATTACGGAGCTCACAGTTGTCCTTTGCGAGCAGAGAGAAAAAACAAAAAAATAAAAGCACTGTTTCAGAGTTACACTTGTAAAGATAGCATCCGTCACATTTATATAATCTGAGCTCAGTTTGACCTAAAACCACTTTCATTAGCCACAGAGAAACTGAATGTCGTCAAAAACAAAAAAAAAAAAGGACAAATCCATCAAAAAAATAAAATGCTAAAACATTTAAACTGATCAAAACGAGTGCATTTTGTCAACTCATGTCAAACATTTATGAGCTGCCAGAATAAAATTCATGCAGGGGTTTGTGAAGAAGCTCGATGTAACAAAACCACCAAAACACTAAAAACTCTTCATTGGTGTTCCTTATGGGAGCAGTTTGTGAACCAATTAAAACTGAAACCGCCACAACTTAGACGTGGCTTGAGGTGTTAACTTAAAAAAAAAAATAAGGATCCAGATTTCCAAACACTATTTGTCAAAACTTTGGGCTGCATAGTTAAAAAGTAATTACTTTCATTTACCTAAATTTATTAAACGACAAAACTAAAGCATTCATGTTTCCCGAAACGAACATGTTTATGCTTCAAACTAGGAGACTGGTTGTTAATGATGCTCAGCACCAATGCAGCCCCGAGTCCTCCTTTAAGTCACAAGACATCTCTGTGGCCAATTTGATTATATATAGAAAAAAAAAAAAGATGTGAAGCAGTCAAAACAACACAAGAAAACAAAAGAAATGTCTGAATGTTTCAGACTGGGTTGTAAAAAAAAAAAAAAATCTAAATGAAATGGCCTGTAGATTTTGTTTTGCTTGGAATGTAAGTCAAGAAGAAAAAGGTGGTCAAATATGTGCAGAAACATGACTCTGCTTGCTCTCTTGCCCCTTGTAACACAAAGTTTAGCTTCATGACAAAAAAAAAAAAAAAAAAAATTACATTTGTCCCATTTCAGATACGACTTCAACAGGAGGCACATAAAATCCTCCACAAAGCAAAAACGAGTTAAAAATAGCCATAGGGAGCCCTCATGTTTTACACTTAGAGTCACATGTTATGAATGTTAAAAAGCTTAAATAATTACAATAATTAAAAACATGGAGACGTGAACTCTTTGAGAGCACGTTTGCTGCTGCTGTTGTCTGGCCAACAGCACAGCAGGAATAAATATATATATATATATGTTCAGACATGGCAAAAAAAAAAAAAAGAGCAAAGAAACTTGACTGGAAACAGTTTCTAACTGAGACCCCCTCCACAATAAGCAGCTGTTCACAACAAAAACACGAGATCATAATCCGCCCCACAAGAACACGCAGTGCGGGGCCAGAACTTTTTACATCCTCGCGCTTTGTTTTCCTGTCAGTGTCTCTTCTTCCTGTCTGCAGCCGTCAGCTTCCTCTCTGTGACCCCAGCCCCTGCAATATCCGAGGCCCTCCCTCATTTGGGGTGGGGGAAGGAGGGAAGGGGGGGGGGGGGGTGCTGAGGAATAGAAGGAGGGAGAGCTGCCTGAAATGTAGGCCAAAGCAGTGGTGGGCGTTTCCATGGAAACAGCGATCACAGCAGTCAGTGACATCATCAGAGGTGGCTGGGGGGGGGTGGGGGGGCTAGAGGCTGCAGCAGAACTGAGTCCTGATTGGCTTGGACTTAGACGCGATTCTCTCCTCCCACTCTGGTCCGCCGCAACACTCTGAATAAAAGACAAAGACAGGATATCGAATATCGAAGGTTCTCAAAACTCACTGCGTGAGTGTGTACGTCTCTCAGACCTGGCACACTCACCTCCTGTTCTGTGAGTCCATGTGGTCCAACAGAGCCTCCTGGGTCACCCTGAAGTCATCGATAGGAGATTGATAGCGAGATTCAAACGAGCCCTCCCTCCCTCTGTAGCCCAAGGCCTGAGCTGGAGACTGGGGCAGAGGAGACATGGTGGAGGAACTAGAGGACACGGAGCTTAGCTCCCCAAAACGCTCCCGCCCTACTTGGGCTGATGTTGGTACTGTTGTGGTCCCAGAGGCAAAGAACGGACTCATGACTTCACCATTTTCATCCTGAAAGAACCAGGAGAGTTAATTCACAAATAGCCACCCCACAGATTCTATTGAGTTGCATTACTGCTTCCAGGCAATGTGATCTGTATGTTTGTAGAGGAAGATGAAAAGGAAAGGCCCGCCGAGTTCACGTCGAACTGTTTTGAATGCGACACCTAGCTTTTAAAGTTGAGAATCTGTCATTTGTGGATGAAATGAAGTCAAAATTTGAAGAGCGTCTCATGGAGGAGATTAGGAAACTTTATGATACGTCAATGAAAGAATCTAAAGACTTTCAGTGAGCAACAAATTCATGGGAGGAAATAGCTCAGACCCTGGGTAAGAAGTTCTTTTCTTTGTTTTAAAGCTAAAATGCAAACTATCTCTTCGTCCTCGTCACTGACGCCATGAAGGACATAGCGAGAAATTAAAGAATTTGTCAGGCGGTCAGTACGCTCGAGTATGAAGTCACAACCATCCGCGTGGCTCACGGACCGCACACAGTACGCCCCAGTATGTGGGAGCCTTAAATCCTCATAAAACTATTTTAGTCAATTATAAAATTAAAATTATTTTTAGCCATTAAAACCTCCAAAAAACATTTAAAATTGAACTTTAAATTGAAAGAACATCTCCAAATGAACTATTTGAACTTGAATTTAAAAGTCAGCTTGAACCTGTCCTCAAAGTGAGCATCTCCCTCGTTTTTCTTCACGTTTACCTAGAACAGCTGATGGACACAAAGCAATGAGCTGTTCGACTGTCACTGCAGACCTCTCACCTTCCTATTGCTCTGAGCACATTTCTACTCAAGTCTTTTCACTCAAGACTCAAACTGAGACCGAGCGACAGTAGGGTCTAGAGACCAAGGATACTCAACCAAAACAATAAAGATGTACTAATATTATCAAAACATGGCTAAATATTACAAAAACTCCTTAAACGTCACCTTCATTAGGCTGATTTAATAAATCTGGACCCTTTTAAACTACTGCAACTGCACATGTTGCTCCTTTTCATAAAATATCTCCTACAGCTACACATCTATAAACATTAATTCATACAATTATTACAATTTATTCATCTGATAACACTTCTTCTACATTCTTGTTTTTTATCTTATGAGCAGGAAAAGAAAAAGCTCAGGTCAGAACAGTAACCTACCCTGCCTCTCACGACATCTATGTGGACCAAAAGAGAAGCCAACTCCAGGTCTTCGTTGAAGCTATTCTTCAGAGGGACTGACCGGTAGCCTGGAACAAAACAAAGACCGGTCAAATAAAGTTAAAGTTCTGTTTTCTGCAGACACAATGTTTCAACACTTACCCGCCTTGAGGCCCTGAATGGGGAATGTGGCCTGAGCCAGAAAGTTCTGGTCGCTGAACATGTCGATTTCATAAACCCCAAACCGCAGGAAAGCGAAGGCGGAGTTGCACACAACGAACTGGTACGACTTTTTTGGCCACGTGGGATTAAGACCATTATTAGCTGGGGATGACAAAAGTGCCATTTGATTATACAGAATGCTTTCACGGAAATAAGCTGAAATAAAACCAGTTTGTAAACTTTGTCCCAGAAAAAGTAAAATACTCAAGATCCAAACAACAGAGTTTGTCACAAGGTAAAACCTGACCGATGTTTTGCTTTTGTTTTACCAAGACACAGCTTAGTTGTTTGTACAACTTCCTGTTTTTCCATGTCCAGAAAGGAAATGACACAAAAGCAATGTATCCAGTAAAAAAAAAAAAAAAACACACATTGACACAGTTTAGGACAGTATCCTTGTACTGGATCAGAAGCTTGTAGTGTGTGTGCTTACGTTCTGAGTCAGTTTTTTGTTTGGCATTATCATACTCCGCTCCACACACTTCAATCTCGATGAGTGGGCAAACAATGCCTCGGCCATGCTTAGGCAAGTGTCGTGCGCCCAATACCTTCGGAAGATACAGACAGGATAAGCTACAATTTATAAAAATAACACTTTAATTTAGTTAACTTGTAAAGGTAGATTCAGTGTAGACCTAATTCTGCAGTCCACTAGTACTGTAATGTTCCTGTTTACTCAATCTTCTGCTTCTTTTTAACTTTAAAACTTCTATATTTTAACATTTCGATTCTTTAAAACTTTTTATAATGCTATACGAAAGCACATAATGGCATGTATGTTCATAAATAAGGTGAAAATAAATTAAGTAGCAAATATAAAGTTTTGCTCAAACCTGTGTTAAATATGTCTAATTGCTGCAATAAAAAGACGAGGAAAACTAAAATCAGGAACAACTTAATGCTGAATTTTTCTCTGCATCTTTCACTCTAACTTTTCATCAAACTGCAACTTTCTAATCCTGCCCACACAATCCCCTTCCACAGTACCTCTATCACCAGAGTGACTTGATCGACTCCTCGTAGTGTTTGTCTGTCGAACGGGTCAAAGCTGTCGTCCCTCATGATGGGAGGCTGAAGGATGTAGCCGCTCCGTCCGTTCAGCATGAACAGAGCCTGGTTCATCTGCATGGGCTTGTCTGCGTGTGGATGTTTTCACAAAGTATGTCAAGAATGAAAAGATCTGCAGTTTGTGCAGCTTTCTTTTCCCGCTCTGTGAAGAAGTTCCATACCTGCTGTCTGGAAGTTAAGTGCGACCAGCTGGGAGCCGCAGAGCCACATGGGGAGCGGGTCGTAGTTGGAGGAGTCTAGTCGTTGGCCTCTGGGGTAGATCCTTGACAGCTGCAGCCGGTTGTACTGCAGGAACTTCTTCCCCTTGATTTTGTTGACATACTTTTCTGCTTTGGTCTCGGGGAACGATGACATGTCACGGAAGCAGGCTCGCTCTGTGCCAATCTCTACAGAAGGCAAAAAAAATCCACCAAATGTAACCCTCCTGCATGTGTCAGATTTATTCCCGAGTTAAATTAAAACACACTAATTTAAAGTTGATCAAACTGCAGTGAGTGTGTACGATGCTTACTGTCTTCATCAAATGGTACAGGCCTACAGTAGACAACCAGATCTGATAACTCCAGTGCGATCTTCTTCCTCCTCTCCATCATCTTCCCCTCCTCCAGCTGGACACAAAGACACAAATGGAACCACGTCAAAGCTAACAACATGTCACCGACTGATGCCATGAATAGGTTATTAGTGCATTTCTTATCGAGCATGAATGTAAACATACCTTGGCCTCTGAGGTCATGGCCACTTCACGGATCTTTGACACCCACTGAGTCAGTTCATCTTGGTCAGAAGCAGCCACGTCCAGAACCTGACGTGGGCCGCTGTTTGACACCAGCGAGAAGACGTGAGCCCTGCTGCCTTTCCCTTCAGGACGTATAACTGAGAAGAGGCACAAAAAAAAACAGCAAACAAGGACAGAATCCTTGATTTAACTTCTTTATTCTTTACACTTTGTTTCATAATTAACAATACGATTAAACAAAGTAAAAATGTATGTAGTCTCAGACTCTGTCTCTAAGCCTAATCAGCTACAACAAACTAAAAAGCGAGAATCATCACTTTATCAGAAAACTGGCTAAGCTGATTTTACTCACTGAGGAAGAAAGATATAAGTATTTAAAGGAATAGCAAAGTAATTCCCAATACAACCACTAGATGGTGCTCTTTAGCCACTGAATATTAAAAACAAGACTTTTGCATGTGGTTAGTAAGAACAACATTGCACAATATTAACACTCGTGCTTTACACGGTTCTAAATCAATTTTTAACCAGAAAATCTGATTGCTAATGTCAAACATGGCAAGTCCAAACATTTCACACAGCTAAATGAATATAAAAACCAGTATTATTTGATTTTAGGGACTTAATTTGTTGATGTCTCAATTAGTTCAACCACAAAAAAAAAAAAAATAAAAATCTAGTCAAGTTTCTTTGGATGAACACATTTTTAACATTTCCAGGACAACTTTACATAAATGTTGAAACATAACTAAGGCTAAATATCCTAAATAAATAACTGATGTTGAAAAAGCTAAAGCTCCAGCTATCATAATATAATTTTCACACTTTACTTGATTAAAACAAATCAGATAAATTATTTTAATAAAAGGTTTAATCATTACTGACAGTTTCTTTTTTTTTTTTCTTTCCCTTTCTTTCTTCCTAATTGTCAAGAAAAAAAATCTACATTGGCGCTCGGAGCCTTTGGTTCTTTTGATCCTGCTCCGCAAACTTCTGTCAAGTTTTAAAGAAAACCAACTTGTCAACTAAAAGAAATGATGCAGGCATAGATTTAACTGTGGAAAAGTAAATTATCACTTCATCTTTTTGCAGATGGGTAAATGTGCATGTATGTCAGCCTAAGCTGGGGCTCACTGTCGAGGTAACAGGTTGCACTGCAGCCCTGCAACAGAGTCTGACAGGAAGTGGAGGGGCTACTCACCAATCTGACAGGAAGGCACATCCACACTTCCTCTCAACATATCTCCAAGTGGGCTGTTTTCTGTCACCTCCTGTTTGACAATGCAAAACAAAACTTTCTAAATAAGTTTTCATCCCCCTAATCGAACATTCTTCTTGATTTAAAAGTCACATAAAAAGCATCCAGTCAGAGTATAATCAACATATTTATGGGTTTGATCCTCACAGATCTGTCAGGCTCTTGTGCTCCTTGGCTGATCTCCTCCACGTAGTTGGCAGGAAACCACATCTGCTTCTTACCTCCGCTGTCACCTTTCCACCTGTGTCAAAGAGTTTAAAAAAAATGACTTGAGAGCAGAGACATTTCATTCATTCAATACTTTCAAATTATTTAACACTGCAGCTTCATTCAGAAGACAGCCCTCCTCTCTCATGCCCTGGCCTTTCTCTTTCGAGACAAAATTATCAGTCTAAATGGAATAACAACTTCCTGTGCTCACTCACCATCCTCCTTCCTGTTTTTCTACATTGGTGATGATGGCGTTCTTGGTGAAGGAGAGCTCGTCGTCTCTCTGAGCTCTGTACTCGTACATGGCTCGCACTGTGCACTGAAATGGTGACAGAGGGTTAAGGATGTAATATTCATACTACAACATGTACATTCTCCTTTTTGAACCTTCACCTTCAAGGTTGGCATTTGATTAGCCTCAACATAAAAGCCAGGATTCCGGCCCTCGTACAGCGACCCGTAATCTGGTTCCTGTTGAACAACACACACCGTGTTAACGAGTTTCTGACTGAATTATTAACCGATTACATTACTTGTTACTTTTTCTCTGATAATCATGATGTCAACAGCAGTGTGGCACTCACAGCAGTGCCTATCTTCTCCAGCGTGTCCTCATTAATGGGATAGCGCAGTTTCATCTTGCGATACAGAGGGTGATGTTCGTAGTAGCTGATGAGATCTACTAAGCTGTCAAACTCAGAGGTACCCAGCACCACAGTCTGACCTTCTTGCTGCACTCGACAGTGCTTGATCTTACCCTCAGCCCTGCATAAAAAAAAAAGAAGAAGAAGAAACTTAAATGTGATACTTTATTTAGGTCTTTGGGATTTCTAATGACTCAAACAATCATCATTTCATGAAACAGTGGGCTTGAGTTACCTGAATGAAATAGCAAAGGAGTTGGGTTCAGCTCTCTTCCTGACGAGGAAAGCACCGTCACGAGGAACCCTCATCAGCATGTTCTCTGCCTGGCTCCTCGACAGGTTGGCATGGTACCACCTAGAGTAAAAAAACAGACAAACAGATAGAAACTCAGCCTCATCTTTTATGAAAATAGACAATTTCCAGCACTGATATTTATAGTAAAAGTTACAAGTTGTATTTAGAGTTTGTTAAAAACTGCAAAGAGAAACAAACAGATTTAGATCTTAAATACATTCTTAAATATGTCTTTTACTTTAAAATAAAAATTCTCTAGGGTTAGGGTTAGCTTGGCAGACTCACTCTTTGCTCTCGTGGGCGTTGGTCTGAGGCACTGGCTCTGTCAGCTTCATCTCAAACTCGTTACAGCGCAGCGCCACCAGCTGGTAGTGACAGATCAGGGCGAAGAGCGAGTCGAACACCAGGTTGTCCGTCAGGTAGAACTTAGGGCTGCCGGCCTCTTGGCGAGAGTGGATACGACAGTGTTGCACCCGACCAGAACGCCTGTAACAGAAGCGAGGTCGAATGGAAACAAACAACAGAAAGAGAGAGAGAGAGAATTTCACCTACATTAGATCAAAGTTGGGTCCAGGATGAGTATAAGAACATTTCGATACTATTCTGCTAGTTAACCTTTCATATTTTGCTCTTGCATCATTTGTACACTGGTTCTATAGGTTGTATGCAAATCATTTACACACAAATTAATTAGTTGTGAAATATTTGAACTTGTTTAGGTTAATCAGAAAGCTGCTGACAGCAAGTGAAACTTCGACCACAGCCACAGGTGCAGAGACTGACATTCATCTGCTAATGTGTCACTGTTTACTAAAACTTCTCACACAACACACACACACACACACACACAGAGCAATCCATGTACCAAATTAGATTTTATAATGGTTGTTAGTATAATTACTGTTAATGTGACAAAGTAAATACAAACCCTTTGCAAAAATATCTATTTATTTTAATAATTAAACCTCTGTGTAACTCTGCCCAAAAATGTAAAAAAAGTTTTTAATTTACTTTTTTCTTTTATTATTTTGATGAAGACTGTATGCGTCTTTGGGAGAGGTGGGGAGTCGCCAGGGACTGGAAGTAAGAGAGGGTGGCTTTGAGGAAAGTAGGTTGTGAACCACTGGTCTAAGTATTAAGAAATTACAACTTTAAATGAAAAATAGATCATTCCTGTTGTCACAGTTTATAAAACTAAACCTAAATGCAAACGCAGTAAGTGGACAAATTAAATACACGCCATAATTCAATAGCTTACAAAATACCAACTGTTCTTTACAGACATTACTTCATGTTATCGATTTTTTCTGCCTCAGCATTTCAGTCTGTTTGAGTTCTGGACTTTGAGACATTGCGACACCTTTATTTTCTTTTCAGGCATTTTTTTTATCTGTAGAATTTCTTCTGTGTTTGTCCTGTTTCAGACACCCTCATGTTTAACACTACAGGTTGCACTTTGACATCAAGAAGGTTTATGGTCGATTTAAAACAAGGTTGCTTAACCAGCCCCAATCATGTTCCCTCCACTACCATGCTTTATAGTTAGTAGGAGTGTTGATATTTTAGGTTTGTAACTACTGGCCATTTTCTCTTTGGTTTCATCTTTGGGACTTACTTTTACTTTACTTTACTTTACTTTACTTTCCTGTCATGAGTATAATTTTTCCTTCAAATGGTCCAACAAACAGCTGAAAATTCTGTTATCTGTTGGGAAAGTTTTAGGACTACCTGATTGCAAACCTTACCAGAAAGACAGAGTGTAGTCTCCAACAAAGGTTTCACTCTCCCGAACCAGGAAGGAGCCATCAGGAGCTCCAGTCTCCTGGCAGTAATCTGACAGCAGCCTCTCAGCGATCTGCCGACCATCCCGCCCAGCACCTAGCTTCCCGTGGAACCATTTTTCTGTCACGTGCTGGTCCATGGCATTGGACACCTGGAGAGATGAAAGAAATATAGATGTGTTACAGCGTTTCTTCATCAGAATTTCAAAAGGCTAAACGTGAATTTATTCCATTGTTAAACTCAGTTACTACAAATTAAAATGTCATGTTGCTACACCTACTAACCTCTCTGTGTTCTTCCTCGTCCTCGTTACCCTGGTTATTGGAGGTCTCCTCTGAGTAGTAGATGGTATTGCTGGTCAGGACGAAGAAGTGAGGGTACCACTCCTGTGGGGAAGTAGGAAAAATGTGGTTTGTAGGGTTGGGAGATATTAGCAAAAAAAATTATCATGATTAATTGTTGCATTTAGCTGACAACATTTAATAAATTACAATTACACTTGCATATATTTTTACTCTAAATCATTCATCCTGTCTTTTTAAAATTATACTTACAAGTCAGTCAATCTAACTTCTTCATTTTACCAGGTTAAATTAGCAAGCTGTGAACTGAACTTTTCCGCATCGTGGAGTGGCATCTTCAGTAACGCATTATGCCACAAGCTCACATGCATGCTTGATAGTGACCGTGTGTCGCACACTAAAATGCGTCATCATGTAGTACTAACTACATTATTGCAATATGACAAAATATAATTTCTGACATTTTCTCTGACAATTAATTGCACACTGTTCAGTATTGCCCAACCATAGTGGTTTGTTAAATAATTGCAACAAAATAATGAGTAAGCTGAAAGATAGTCATGCAGCAAGTTTAGCTCAAAATTATCACATATCCAAACATCTACTTTCAAATAAGACAGACAGACAGACACTTACATGGTTAACTGGATCTTCCAGGTATAAGATGCCGTTTTTGATGGAGTTGCTAATATCATTCTCAGAGTAAGGTGTGGAAGTGGACACTTCTTCATAAGCGCTACCCTCTGCAAGCTTCTTATGCTAAACAACAAGATTAAATAGAGTCAGAAATATTTTCCTGTCAATAACAAAAAAAAAATAAGATGATTTTTGTGACTGCAGGTAAGTTCAGACCTTGATGAGAATCTTCCTCTTGAGCTGGTTGGGTGAGGGCAAGCCGTCTGCTGCCATATCCACCGCCTTGGTCAGCAGCATTTCTCCAAACATCTTCTTAAACTGCGTGGCCATATTTCTCTGCTGAACAATACTACAGTGGTCCTCGATGGACAGGATGATGGGGTAGCTGAAGACAAAATATAAACTGGTGCTTGAAAAGTTGCAGCTTTTAAAAGTTATCTTAACCTTTGGTTCAGTTTAGTTATAATACTGCCTCACAGACATAACAAGGATGCAGCCAGGTCACATTCTCTGTGTGCCATCTTTGTCATTCCTCATCTCTTTTTCTCACCACCGATAGCTAAAAAAAGAATCTGAAGTAAGAGACTCACTCAGAAGTAACAAAAGCATGCTCTTTAATGGTGGTCAGGACGTCCATAAACTTGATTTTTGAGGTGAGGGTGTGTCCGTGATAAATGACCGGCATTCCATCTGGACCGTCCCAGCAGTCCACTGCAAATAAAACAAGACATGTGACAACATCTTAACTAACATTGTGCAAAAATAAAAGCAACAAAACTCAGTGATCATACAGGAATATCCAGTCATCACAGTGTGACAATACAGTCATGCATCCTGTTTTATTTTTGTCTCAGGTAAAATATGTCAAAGAAGAATAATTTATGAAAACCTGCTCAACAAGAGTTTCATGTATTGATGACGCTTTAGTTCTGTGTGTCTGTGAGTTTACAATGGGTTCATTAAAAGTAGCCTTTAAAACATTAAAATTAGACAGTTGTTTACTGTGTGTGGTTTCATGTTAAAGCCTACTTTTGTGTGCGTTTACCCACATTCTATACAGCGACACCCCATCCTTAGACAGCGAGCATACGCCTCCAGGGACGACTCACTGGAAAACTGGTCTCCTGTCAGGTAGCTAAAAATAAACAACCAGCATTAAAGCCCGTACACAAAGCTTGTTCTTATATTGACAGACTCAAAAAGATTTACGAGTTGAGGACGTCACCACAAGCACGCACACAAGGTGTCTTTGTTCTTGTGTCAAACAAATTTGCACTGCTAAATCAGAGGGATTTTTCTTTTGTTGATAGCAGTGAGTAGTTCAGTTTGATAACTCAAACTAAATCAAAAGCAGCACGGGATATTTTAGTTCACTGCACAAACAAGTTATTGTTTCACATGTAGCACAAAAGGTTATCATTTGAACTACCTCTCTCACACTTTTCAGTGGCAGGAAAAAAAGCATTTTCTTACAGAAGGATTACACAAATCTTATTCTTGAACATATGGTTAAATGATACATTTTTATCCAATGTACAAAATCAGTTCACAGGCCTTGTTAGAGCAGAGAAAGATGCCAGACTTCAGCATTCCCAGACCAAAACCGTTAGCGTAAAATGCCCTCAGTCCTGTTATTCTTACGTGTTGTGCGAAGAGGAGATCCAGTAGTGAGACAGGGGGTTGTTCATATTCTCAGGACATACTTGGTCCAAGGAGGAATCCCAAATGGTGTTTTCTTTGGAGAAGAGGTATGTGAGGAACTACCCAGGAGAGAGAAGAGCAGTGAGAACGTTAAAAGGTACAAATTCCCAGGTAAAATTTATAAAAAAAATTTTTAAGCTCATTTAATTATTTTAAATCTTAAACAGGTGCAGTGAAAGCACAAGGAAAGTGTTCTGTGTGTGTACTCTTGGTTTTTGTTACTCATTTTAGTTTAGGCTAGGATTAGTTATGAACTAGGGGTGGATAGGTTTAGTGTAAGGCCACACACACAAATGGAAGTCAATATACAGGCGATACACGATAAAGAATAAATATTTTCATTTTAACTAAGTGTTTGTACTTGTATGAACACACGTATAGCTCCATTTACTACACAAGCATACGCTGTGCAGAATTGTACACTGTTGCCTCACAGGAAAATGTTCCTGGTGTAAATCTTAGCTGGGACTTTTACCTGCATGTTCACCGTGAGCCTCGGCAGCTTTTCCTGTGTTTCAATTTCTTACACATCTTCAAAATATGCATGTTTATGTCTGTGGTAGCCTTGTGATGGACAAGGTCTTCCTCTTACACAGTGGAAAATGTAATACACTTCAGATGTAATAAATTATTTTATTAGCGGCATTTTTCAAATAAAAAACACCGAACGTTAGTTTAGTAAATTTGCTAAAGAGCCAAAACCCGTATGGTACTATCGAACACTGAGACAAAAAAAGCCACCATCTCCTGCAGTCTGGGTCGCACCAGTGACCACAAAAGCATCCCGCTTTCTGCAGAACTATGACGTGGCATCACAGTAAATAACCTTTCTGAATTGTGTGGGACAACGTGTTTTTAGCCACAATCATTAAGCATCCATGTCACTGCTTGAGAATCTCCCACCCACACCAACAGCCCAGATGGGGGGCATTGGAAACTTGACTTGCAAAAAAAAGATTAAATGTTTCCATTACAAAGCAAAACCCCCAGAATTAAGTTAGATTTATTTCTTTTTTTTTTTAGAAAATAGGGAAATAAAGTGTGTACTTCATCTTGTTGAAAATATGGCTGCTCCACTTCTCTCAGGGGATCCTTCAGGTAGCCAAACATGAACTCCTGAACCTTGTTGTTGTCCTCGGCCCACAGCTCCTTTATTTACAAGAAAATAAAAATGGGTTTAAAAAAATGTAATAAATAAATATCGCAATAAATGTGCAACCAAAAGAATTTTACGTTTTGAGAATCCATGAGGAAGTTCTTAAAGTCCTCCAGGGAGATCCTGTCCTCTGGTTTATCAGTGAACCTGATAAGAGCACACAGTGGTTCATTCCTTTAGATAAACATCTGACAAACCAAAACGACAACAAAAACAAAAATCACTCCATCTCCACTTATGTTTTTTCTACCCACCTTTGAAGAAATGAAATATCCACCTGAAAAGATCAAACAAAAGAAACATTTTAGTTAAAGCGTCGCACGTTTACTGTGTGTGATGCTGCTCATGTAGAAGAGACTTCCTGGAGGTGGGAGCGAGGCCACTGAGGTCATTCACTTAATACAACCTGAGCCAGAATATGTGTGTGTGTGCGCACGCGCGTGTGTGTGCATGAGTGTCCTAATGGTCTCCACTAGAGAGGTTTGGTGGGTTTTAACTGGTGCATATTGATCCTGCAGCCATTTGAGAACATACAGATGGGGGATGAAGTGGGATGTGGCAGGACATCAGACAGGGTTAGTGCTGGGTTTATCTGTGTGTACATAAAATGACTACACTTACGTTTTTCTGAGCATCAAACATGAGGTTACGGTACAGCTGGGCAAACTGGCTAAAGGACACATCACCGTTCCTCATCTCAGAGTCCTAAAACAAGAGAGAGGGTGAAGAGGGGCATTAATGAGAGATTGTAAATCTTTAGCCTCCAACAGCAGAATGGTGAAAAGGAAGTAGGCAGGGAAATGGAGTGGGGGTCTGTGATAAGTGGAAGGAGGTTACCGGAAGTTTCTCTTTGAGGAACCTCATGTTTGGCACCTTGTAGTTGACCTGGCTCAGCATGTTCTTCAGATCCTTACAGGATATCCTAAAACCCACACGCACATTTTGTGGAAAGAAAACATTAAACATTAACGTACAATACGTGCGAAGGCCTGCGAACACAGACACTTTCCTTCCAGACGTAAATGACATTTTTACAGGATAGCTGAAACTTTGTAAACAGACACATTCTGATGAGTCGTTTGGTTAATACTTTTTGGTCATTCGATTTTCATTTTTAAAAACATACTGAAAGACAGATGGTTATTCTATTTTCATTTTATACCAAAAAAAAAAAAAAAAAAAAGATGTAGACTGTCTTTTTTATTAATAAAATCTAGGTAATTTATTTTAAAAACTATTAATCTTGCCTCCACCTTAAAAAGTCTGATAACAGGATAAATAAGTATTTTTTGGAATGTAAAATGAAAATAGAAAAACTGTCTTGTTTTTCATTTTTCAATATCTATTTACAAAACGAACAACTAATGACCAAAAAGTACACAGACCATTTTGGCTTAAGTTGCACCACAGAGCTTCGAATTTTTTGGCAAAAAATGACACTGTCCTTCATTTACAAAAAAAAAAAATAATAATAATAATAATAATAATATTTAAAAACAACAAAGAAAGGGATGTTATAGTCAAACATCTCTGCACATCTTCGTTCTCCGCAGTCTGTTTCCTGCTGCAGGAAGCATGGCTGGCGTGTGTGGCTCTCAGGTCAGTTCCTTCGCTACACCTCAAATAAGCTCTCTCACAAACACCTACCAGCTGGGTGCAGCTAGCCAAGCTGATGACTGTGTGCTGGGAAGCGATTTACCACTAATTATGTTAATGCACCTTTGTGACGATGTAAGGATTAGGTCAAAGTGTAATTTACCTGTCCTCTCTGTTGCGATCAACTGCATAGAACTGCTTCCGTAACCACCTAAAAAATAAGAAATGTTATGCAAGTGATGAAGAAAATAAAAGGAATCAATTGTTAGGAATGAAATAAAAACTGAACTCTGTCAACAGTAGCTTAAGTGTTGTTTGTAGTGCATATGCATTGTGATGTTACTGTTCTAATATATATTCTTAACAAAATAAAAATCTATATACAAAAAAAAAAAATACAAATCACAAATAAAAGGCAGCAGAAAGAAGAAAAAAAATCTTATGTTTGCCCCTTTTTTACCAAAAAATTAATTAAAATAATAATAATCTACAAAAAAAAAAAAAAAACAACATCAACTCCTTCTCGAGCAACAATTCATATAGATACATATGATATTTCTTATTTCTTCAACAAACCAACCTTTATCATTCTCTTAAACACACATATTGATCTGGCATTTTTAACATCAATCTCCAGATTACTCCATAATCTTATTCCTTGAATTAATGTACACCGCTCTATCAAACTGGTTTGAAATTTAGGTTTCACAACCATCTCTATTGTGACACCTCTCTCTTAACAAAATGTAATTGGTTGTTTAAAGCTAAAACGTTTTTGTGAACCTTTTACATAACCTGTAAAATATTATAATCAACCAAATCACAGAATTTGAATGAATGACTTGAATGAATGACTTTTTTTATTTCAGACAATTAACAAATTTAAATAATAAATCAATTTCAGAAATGCTTCTAACAAACAACCTTATATCA
>JARVJO010000024.1:11947951-11960976 GCA_031762555.1 Cynodonichthys magdalenae
ACTGAAGAAGTCTCTTGGAGGAGAGACGAAACATTTCATTAAAGAAGAACCTGTCCAGAGGACCTACTTATTTTTCCTTTTGAATCATCAGTTTAGGTTTACAGTCAGGTTTATGATGAACCTATATTATCAAACTGGTGCCAATTAATTATCATTTTCATATATAGGTTGAAAGACAGCCATTAAAGAAACAAAAACAGCTGAGTTAGTGGCACAAAACCAGGTGATGGTCTGCAAGACTTTGCTTTTGAGGTGAGGTGGCAGAGGTGTTTCATGTCAGAGGTCAAACACCGTGGGAAACCTTAGACAGGGTCGTTTCACTACATCAGAGGTTCTACCAGGCAAAGATTTGAAAGCAGACTGAGGTTTCAACATAAGTTCTTTTGAAGAAGCACAAACAACCAACACTAAGAACGGTAAAATGATTGGTCAAAGCATTTTAGTGAGGCAAATGAAAGACACGTCACGCTTATTTTCCCTTTGAAAAGTAAGATGTCCAACACTGTCTTCAACTGAAAATTGTCTGAAACCTGAGGGATCCAGGAACACTAGTCAAAATAATTATTGACAAAAATTTCCAGCTTCAGCTAAAACAAAGGCCAAGCAAGTAAACTATACGCAAAACCAAATGATGGGTAAAGAAAATTAACTGCAAGTATTCTGGACTGGAAAAATTGAAATGTTTATCTGCAGGAGAAGTCCGTTTCTTTCTTGTTCTCCCAAACCCCACCCAACCAAGGCAGATTGATGCCCATCCTGAGCCCAGTTCTGCTGGGGGTTTCTTCCTGTCAAGAGGGATATGTTCCTGATTAGAATGTGAGGTTGCAAGAAAGTGAAAAGTCGATGCAAACTACTTCATCCCGAATATACCTTTTCATAATTAGCGTTTTTTTAAATGTATGTAAATGTTTCTGTACAGTGCTCTGAGATGATTTCTATTGTGAACTAGAACTACATTAATGTACTCAATAGATTTGAATAGAAAACAGTTTGTCTGCCAAAGAACTGGAGAGAGGTATAACTGCAAAAGTCTGCAAGCAACAGTGAAGGCTTGTTATACATTTGGGGCTAAATTTTTGCAAATTGACCTGGGGATTTGGTCAGGAATAATGCTGTCCCTTATGCTGAGAAATACAAACAGATGTTTATCCATCACTGAACACAAACAGGTAGGCATCTGATTGGCCCCAAATTTATTCTCCTGCAGGCCAAAACACACAGCCAATGTCGATAATAACTGTTTTGTAACAAGAAAAATGTGTCCTAGAAGCGACAGTTTTAAGATTCCCAGAATTGTATGGAAACAAAATTCCCTGCATTATCCCAGAGTAAATCTTGAAATTCCTGGAAATATTATAGTCCCATAAAAAGCTCAGAATCTACTGTCTAATTTGTAAATGTTTTTTTAATTTCACATCATTTTCTCACATCTGCCTTAAACAGACAACAGCATTCACACGTCTTTCAAACAAAACCTTCCAATGCCAGATATACAGTGTCTAAACCAGAAGACAGGGCACATTAAAAAACTATTTCAGTCACCTTTGTCAAAACCTGCAAAACAATGAGGAAGTGCAACATTTCTGTTTGTTCTGGTCAACTGTTTTCATACAAGTGACTGAAGACATGACCATGACTGTCTCAAAAATTTGTGATCACATTATTCTTGTTGCAGTATGCCTGAAGTACATGTCATATTCTGTTGTCTTTTTTAAAACAAAGCTCTATTTAGGTGACTTAAACTTTACAGGGTAAAAATAGGGGCACACGGACTTGTTTCACTTGAACGTATTCGGATGTTTAATAAAACTGATGGTTACTGATATCACTTCCTATCAGTAAAGAAATTTAACCACAAGTTCTACACATGATGTTTAGAGATATCCTGCAGCTTCACTGAGCATTAAAAGCATGATGTTCTGCAACAGTCTTTTTGGACAAATTATATGTACAATGTACAGTACAGTCAAAAACAGATTCTAAATTGAAGTTTAATGCCTTAAAAAAAATGAATGGCTTTGTACAAGGTGAACTTATTAATGACAGCAGAAGCATCTAACTAGTTTGTTAATTAATCTTAATTGTCACATCCTGCTTCGTCAACCTACATATGCATCTTCACACCATAATTTGTGTGTAAGCCACATGCAGATGCTTACAGGTATTCGGTAAGGCCCTGCCGCACTATAATGTTTTTGACAAGTTTATGCCAACTTATGAGAATTTTGTCCGGCACTGAAGATGTCTAAATCAAAGAATTTATTGGAAGCCTCTTTTAGATGTATACATAATGTAATGCTAAAGAGCTAAATGAATACATAACCTAGACAAGTAATGTATTCATTACAAAATTTTCATAAGTCAGCATAAGTTGTCGAAAAGTGTGACAAGGCCTGTAGGAATCCTGTAGGTGGGAATGTCAAATAAAACTTGAAAGGTCAATTCACACAAGAAAATGTGGAAATAGTGATAAATGAACAACTATTCTCCCTCTGTTAAAAAGGGGGTGAACAAACAGATGTAAACAACTACAGACCAATTTTCAAAATATGTATCTTAGCTAAACAGTTTGAAAGACATTTCTGTTATGAATTACCTGAATTTCTAGTCAAATAACATTTTATCACTATTTCAGTTGGGCTTTAGAGAACAGCACACTACCGTTACAATAGTTCTCAAAGTCCTAAATGATTTTATACATGCTCTGGGCAGCAAAAAATATCGTGTTGTACTTCTTATTGTTCTGTCCAAAGCGTTTGACACGGTTGATCACAGACTACTGATAAACATCCTGGAACATTCTAGTATATCAAAACACACAGTTTCCTGGTTTGCAAACTATCTGACCAACAGAACACAATCTGTTCATGTGGCTGGATTCACCTCAAAGGGGTGCCACAAGGTTCTGTTTTGGGTCCAATTATGTTCACAATTATCTTAATGATTTATGTAGCAGTCAAATGACTGCTACCATTTTTATGCAGACGACATCATCACCTGTTGCTGCTCATCCTCTCTTACTCAGGCTTTTACGTTTCTACAGAATTCTTAGTGTCATTCAGTATCGTCTCCAAAAACTTAAGTTAGTTTTAAATGCTGACAAACCAAGCTTGTGGTTCTAGTTAAAAGAAGACAACAACGAGGGAGTCTCCTGCAACTTGTAACCCCACAGAGAATCAAATAGAACTGGTCATACTTAAATACCAGTTTCTTTTTTGCATTGATAGTCACTTATTATTTATAGCTATATAACTGCTAAAACGACAATTAAACTCAAGTTGAAGTTGGGTTTTATTTTAGAAACAAACCCTGTTTTTCAGCTAAATTAAGGAACACCATAATAACTGCCCTTACTGGAATACGGCGACGTGCTATGTATGAGTGCCCTATCAAAATATCTGCAGTCCTTAAACACCATTTACCACAGTGCTCTGAGGTTCATCACTGGTTTCAGTTACCGCACTCGTCACTGTGAGCTGTATGTTAAATCTGGTTGGTCTTCGCTTACTGCAAGCAGATACATTCATTGGATAACTGTAAAATGGTAAATGGCCTGAACTTATATAGCGCTTTATCAAGTCCCTCCGGACCCCAAAGCGCTTTACACTTACAGTCATTCACCCATTCACTCACAACAACACATGCTGATGATGGCAAACTACACTGTAGCCACAGCTGACAGGGGTGGGGCTGCCATACACCGGTGCACCGGACCCTCTGACCACCATCAGTAGGCAAGGCGGGTGAAGTGTCTTGACCAAGGACACGACTGAGACAGCTGGAACGGGGGATCGAACTGGTGACCTTCTGGTTCCAGGACGACTCCCCTAACCTCTCCACCACAGCTGCCCGCAAGGCCCTCCTGTTCCATCCTATTTAGGCACCTTACTACAAAGAACTAACAGCCACTATTCCCTACGCTCCAGTAATATTGTCCTCCTGACAGATCCACGTGTCAGAACCGAACTGGGGAAAAGAGCGTTCAGCTTTGCCACCCCTTTGGCTTGGAACACCTTAGGATCTGAAACTGCAAGGACTCATTTCTTTAAGAACATTCATTTCAACCCTAACAAACAGTGATACCAAGACATTTGATCGAAACCTTACCTATTCAGTCACTAGCTGTAATTTGTCTCTGTACTTCAACTATTATCTATTCTTTCATTTTATCACTTGTACTTTCACTAAATCAGTTAGTTAAAGTCACTCCCAAAATTATTACTTTGCTTTGCCTGGAAGCTTAAAATTATTCACTGTTTAAATCGGTTAAACCTGTGTAACACTATTTTGTTCTTAATTGTGAACTGTTTTTTGATTATTATTTTATGACGTATGCTGCTGACCTCTTGGCCAGGTCACTCTTGGAAAAGAGATCTTGATCTCTATAGATTTTATCTGGCTAAAAATGGTGATTGATTAACTTTAAGCAATAAAACTAGGCAAGTGCTTTTTTCATGATCAATGAAAATTGTTCTCAAACTACTGAGCTAAGCTGATCCTAAATTATGACATTTCCAGAAACCCCCTCCAAGACTCAATTTCTGTTTATTAATGAACAACCTCGGCCACGTTCACCTCTCAGTGAGTATCAAGTGGCAGCTATAAGCTCACAGCTCTTTGGTTTATGAAACCCTTCCCCACTGAGAAGATGATACGCTTAAAAAAAAAAGCAACTGAGCTCATTGTCATTTCTCTCTCTTTTTTTTGTATGTGCACTTTTTGTTGCATCCGGAGCAGCATGCAGCTGTGCACAAAGCATCCTGCTACCCGAGACACAGAAGACCCAACGACACACTTAATGCCTGCATGGCCTCAGCTACACGTTATAATAAATACCATTTAAAGGAGCAGACACGGGTAACAAAAGGGTCTTTCTTGCTGTTTGGTGACCTTAATTGGAAGACAACATGTATTTGTTGTTCTTTGAGACCATCTCCAAAGAAAAGAAACAAAGTGGGTTGTATCTGAAAGTTTTAAATTGTTTTAGACTATTAGAAAAGCACCCAAAACTGCACATTAAATATTAATTCTGTGCAAAATGTCAACACTACAAAACACACTTTAGAGGTTGCCACACTGAAAACAAGACACAAAAACAAATCTTTTCAGCAATAAAAAATGAGGATGCTTCACTTTATGAAAGACCACATGCACAAAAAATAAAACGTCTGAACAATGTTCGTTAAAAAAAATTGCGAAGAATATTTGATTTCTATAGTCTCTAGCACATGAAACCATTATTCCTTCATTCCCCCAAAATATCTGTAAGCAAAAAGAAAGATGGAAAAATGATCTTGGCTGTGATCTTCGAGCCATTGGGTGCATTAAATGCATAAAATTCTGTGGTGAAAAAAAAATCACCGCATGGACTTCGGAAAGTTCTCTAAAACCTCTTTCCATGAACAAACTTCCACATCAACAAATGCAACCTAAAAATTGTACAAAATACACATTTAAAAAGATCCAAATAGCACTGTCCTACTTGAAGCGTTCAAATGGAAAACCACCTGACAAATCACTTTTCAAAATTCTGTCTGTAAATCATAAACACTGCTTCTTTTGAGTGACTCCACAGATCACAAGATGGAAGGAGCGTGTTCTAGTGCATAAAAGTGTTTTCAAAAAAGAAACATGGAGAACAGGGTGACTGAAGGAAGTGGGCTACAAAGAAAACCCAGGGGCACAATACTGTAAAACAACTGCCATAAATTGCCATTTCAACCTAAACATCATTGATCAAAAGTGTCATGAAGAGGACATTAGTCTGGTGGAGGAGCACAGAGTCCTGAAGTTCATCTATTTGAGCTCTGATGCTTCTAAAAGCCACAGATCCAAGACCTGAAACATCCCTTAAAGTTAAATGGAAATAATGGTGTCAAGGAGGGGTGCTGTTTTGTAAATAAACTTTAGATTTATCATATCAGCAGACATCTAAAATTCTGAATCACTTTTCAAATGTCCAACATGTATTTTGTTAATCGGTCCTGATACCTTTAAACTACGTTCATACTGCAGGTCTTAATGCTCAATTCTATTAGTTTTTTTGCTTAAATCCAAATTTTTGCGTGATCGTTAGCATTCAAATTTAAATGTGACCTCCATCAGACTCCAGTGTGAGCGGTCTATGGCCCTGAAATCAAAGCTACAGAAGTCAAATGGATGCTACACGTTAGCATGTGTGGATCGATTTGGAAGTTGTGCAATCAGAGACAAATGAATTATTATCTGCTATGCTTGTTTCAACCAATGTTTACATTTAATGTTTACATCCAATATTTAATTTAGCTGCTTCCCACCTACTCAGGTGCAGAAATAGTCACTTTGAAAAACATCTGATGTGTATCAAATTTGGTACCACATATGGAAAAGACAGATCAAATTTGAAAATAAATAAACAAATAAATAAAAAGAAAGAAAGAAAGAAAATCAGATTTGTTATGTTCAGACCATCATGAAAGGTATAAAAAAAATCAGAGGGTCTCTTCTGCTTGCAGTGTGAACATATCATAAGAGATTATTAATAATAATAATAAGAATAATAAGAATAAGAAGAATAAGAATAATAAGAATAATAAGAATAAGAAGAATAAGAATAATAAGAATAAGAATAAGAAGAAGAATAAGAATAAGAAGAAGAATAAGAATAAGAAGTATAAGAAGAAGAAGAAGAAGAAGAAGAAGAAGAAGAAGAAATGTTTGCAGCTTTTGTCATCCTTTTTGTCTTTCTTGATGAATTTATGTCCGTAAAATGTAGGTAAAATTATCCTAACATGACTGTTTTTTAGTAATGACTTTGAAACACTTGGTGTGCAGAATTGGCAATAGTAAACACAATTGCTAATCACATTAGCATTTCTGAAGGTGTTCATCATGTAAAGTTAGCACCTATGATAAGTGTTGGTCGGCAGCCTGTAATTTTAGGCAGTTTTTTTGGCAAATGTTATTGTTCTTTATTAGGTATGGAATATATAAATCAGTATTTATGTAAAATAATTCAGTAATTTCACTTCATCAAATTTGAACTTCAGTCACAGTTTTTTAGATTCACACTGTCTGGATAAACATAAGCTTATTAGCTGCCTCCTTCAGTTTCTGGCTTTAGAACTTTATATTAGTTCAGTATTCTGTAAGACATTCTGGTAACTTGGAAATTGTAACTACTTTTTTCAGTTTACAAAAAGATCACCAGCCATGTATGTACTATGTATGTGTGTGTGTGTGTGTGTGTGTGTAAACTACTCACTCTCTCCATCTATTTTCTCTGTGCTGCGGGTCCAGACAATAGTCCTGGTCTCCAGTTTTACTTGAAAAGTCCTTCTCTCAGGCCGCTGAGATTTCTTAGAGTAAAACATAGTCAGCACTGTACCCAGCTCCAGGTCTCGGTACAGGTTGTTCATCTCTGCGTCGTTGTCCATCCACGAAATAGGGCCGTTGGAAAAGAAGGCAGAGGTCCCGGCCATGTTCACTTCCCCTGTTTGTTATCCGTTTCCTCTCAGAACAATCTGCTCAGTCCAGGCCTAGACAGGGTTACCTAGAGCAGAAGTAGGAGGAGGAGGAGGAAGAGGAGGGAATCCATGAAAAACAATTCTTTTAAGTGCCTTGCACACTGAAAAAAAATTGATTCTACCACTAAGAAAATGACATGTGCTTTAAATCACAGCAGAAACTGTGACGTGAACACACAGCACATCTTTACGCCAGCAGAAATATGAAAATAGATATTTCCAGCATCCATAACTATTCCCACCTTCCAATCTTAAGATATTCCTAGACCTTGATGCTAAATACTAACACTTGATGTAAAAAAAAAAGGCTTCTGGATGTTAAGAAGCAGTCCTGATATTTATCAAAAATAATCTTAATAGACTCAAAACATACCTAATAGTGGTAAAACTTGTAGATTTGCGAGGTTTGTTTTTCAACATGTTTTGCCTCTTTGTCACCTAATATTTTAACATTATGACAATATAATGGATATTTCAATGTATATTAAGCAAGTTATGCAACTAAAAGCTATTAAAATATATTTATTTAAATACAATGTTAAAAAACAATGTTAATTTGTATAAAATAATGTCTTACTAAAGCTATAACAAATAAAGTACACTGATTTTTTAATAAACAATTAGTAAATGACAGTTGTCATCAGAACCAATTGATTAAAATGGTTTAAATGACTAAATGTATTTGTGCACATTTACATTTAGTACTAGGTATGTTTATTTTGATCTCACAGAGAAGCAAAAACACTAAGCAGATTAGTTATCAGCTGCAAAAAAGCAGTTTTTTTTTATTTTTATTTTTTATTACTATTACTTTTACATAACATTTTAGGAAAACGACTGTGGCGAATAGCAGGAAAGTGGAAATAAATGTCTGACTGTTTTCACAGCGTGGAAACGGGGCCGGTGTGTGCTACCATTTGGCTGGGCCGAAGAAAGAATATGGCTGGCTTCTCACAAGAAAAAGAGCAGGTAACAGGAGCTCTTCTACCCGTTTCTCCCCCTCCTTTGTCCTTTCCTAACATGCGGAGGAGAAATTTACCAGGAAAACAAGACGAAGAAGAAGGAGCAGCTGTGTTGGTAAGTACCTACCGCAGCAATCTCGGCCCGACCGCACATCTCGAACGGCCGCTCTCCTCCTCTCCGCCGTCGTCTCTTTTTCTCCTCCTGCTCCTGTTTTGATCCCGGTTTTCCGTTGTTAAATCATCACCGGGCCCACGAAAGGCGCTGCGCTCCCGACAACAACTTCAGCGGTTTCTTTTTCTCCCTTCAAGCTGTCCATAGAAAGAAGGAGGCAGGCAGACAGACTGCGAGAACCGTGGCAAGACTACGCAAGTTTGCTCTCAGACCCGAGCAGCCAGCTCAGGCCCTTCCCCCCTCCTCCTCCAGCCTACAACCAGCCGGAGTTAAAAACATTTCCTCTAAGGATTTTCAAAATAAAAGTTGTAACCACTTTCAGAACCCAAATAAGAGCGTCTCAGATCTTTTCTTTTAATCTTTTTAGAGCCGCTGAGCTGAGCCGTTATACACAAATGCAATGTATAAGTCTTACTCCTGTATACAAGCATTCTTTAGAAAATCTTATTATATTTTGACTAATAAAAGCTGAATTATTCACCTTTTTCTATTTGTTCCTGTATTACAATAAGCAAAACATCATGAAAATATATCAGTTGAGTCAAGTGAAATAAAAATGTATTTAAATTAATACTTTGTTTTATATCACAGATGAATAAACATATTGAAAACAGAGAACAAGCCCACCTTTACAGTAGGGACATTTTAGAAACTAATTTAACAGTTTTTTTTATTTCCGTTTGACGGATTTCATATGTAATTGTGTTTATTTGTTGTCTGTTTCACAGTAATTTTCACAATTTTTTTGGCCAGATTTCATGTTCTTGGTTGCATTAATTTGGCCACATTGTAATCACACTAAGTATATTATAAATCTCCTATCTGATTTTTGTCTTTTAGTGTCACACAGCATGTCAGACTCAGACACTTTCTTTCACTGCTCAGGACCTGAATGCAACTCAGATTGCTGACATTATCCTAAAAAGTTAGTTGTATGTTTTCCTTGAAATTTTCAAACATAGATTTACCCAGAGGTCTAAGTAAAAGTAACGATTTGAAAAAATACTTGGTAAAAATTACAAATTCTCAAATGTACTGTAACTAAATTAATGTACTTCGTTGCTATAAACCTCTGGATTTACCATGTGTAAAACTGTGAGCTCAGAGTAATCAAATAAAGCCACAATTCTCAGATTTGGATTTTTTTCTATCCTAAAATTTAAAACATGATAATCAAAGAATATACAAGCTGATATGCAAAATCTTCAGAATAGTCAAAACCAGGCATGTCCAACTCCGGTCCTCAAAGCCAGTCTCCTGCAAGCGTTAGATTTGTCCCTGCTTAAACACAGCTGATTCAAATAGATGATTTACCTTCTCAGTTTGTCATTAAGGTCTGGAGAGGCCCACTAATTAAGCACTTATTAAGTTCAGCTGTGTTGAACCAGGGCAGCACCTAAAACATGCAGGACACCGGCCCTTGAGGACCGACTTTGGACACCACTGGTCTAAACTTTTATAGTCACAAACAAGATCACACATTTATTTTGAAAACGTTTGACCAATTTCCGGAAGGTTCTTGGAGAAAAACAGTGAGTTTCATATTCCTGCACAAGCGCGCCCACTATCGGTTTCTTCAGGACACAAATATATTTCATAAACCTTAACCACAAGTTCAGTAAAAGTCTATAAATTAAATCCTTTTATGTAAAACATTTCCCACTGAAAACCCACCTATAGAGAGATAAAGGTATGTAAAAGTAGTAAAAGTGTTGGACTTTGACCCTATTTGCAAAAGAACTGCTGATTAACTAAAGAATGTGTCTCTTTGTGCACCCATTAAAAAGATTTTTATCTATTCCTTTTTTTTAACAAACAGTAGAAGTAAAAGACTAACAAGAGACAAATAGGGCAAAGTTGATGCTTTATTCTGAAAACTACAAAGCTGGAAAAAACAAGCCTTCAAATGACAATAAGATTGTGTCATAATTGATTAAATAAGAAGAAAGATTAATGAGAAAAGTTAAAATACCCATCCACAGCAGGACGATGGCAATACAAAAACAGCACACTACAAGTATAGGTGATGTGATCGTTTTTTTGGCAAAATCCACATCCCTCCATCAGAGGGAACAGTCGTATCTCTGGCACACAACACATTATGCATCAGCTATTTCAAGTAACCAAGATCAATGTTACACCCTGTTCACTGCAAAACTGAGAACACACACACACACACACACACACTGCATGTGAGCAATGAAGAGCTTTTTGTTGAGGATGCATATAAGTGCACGATTTAAAAAAATAAAAACAAATGGTGATCGACAACAAATATGTACATCCCTGAAAAAAACAACAAACTCAAACTGCATGGATAGAACGATGACATTCTGTGTGCTAACGCGTGTTAGCATAGTGTTGCGGAATAATTCATCACACAGTCAGTCTGTCAGGCTCACCAGTCTGTCACATTAAAACAACTCCAGCTAAAATCCATCACATTATCATCATCATGTTGTTTCTCACACGTAATAATTTGTTATTCTATGAGAATATAAGGATCTTCCTATAAATCTGATTAATGGCTTACAGATTTCAGAACATCTCATCTGACACAACATAATACTTGTTCTTAGTTGTTGGAGCTGCAGCTACGTACATAATATTATAAAGTTTCTAAGAAGAGATGCCTCGTGGCACCTTGGTGAAAGGGTTCAAGAGTTCCTTATCTCCTGTACAGGAACCCAACCGATCAATATTTACAGCATGATTATTAACCTGTTGATCACAGCTTAAGTGCGGTCTTGGCTTTCTCCTTCACTGCCTTGCAAGTTGGCCCACAGTGGAAAGAAAAAAACAAAAAAAAAAAGATGTTTGACATCAGTGACGAACCATCCTTACAATCAAAGGCCTGAATAGAAAAAAAAAGTAAAAAGGGGAATTTAAAACTCGTAATCCTTCTCGGCCATGTCGATCGCCCAGGCAAACTTCTCCCTCTGCGTCTTATTGTAGATCTTCTCAATAGGAACGCCCCACTTCTTACACCTGGACAGAAGGGACAAGGAAACAGATTCAGGAAGGAAAAAAAGGACAGAACTAAGGTCTAAAGAAAGTGCAAAATCTTCCAAATTACAGTCAAATCAGATTTCACCATGTCTGTGTTCTAATTTTTTGTGTTTTTTTGCCAAAACAATTAAAAAAAAAAACTTTTCGGTCAGTATTTAATAACCTGAATGGACAGACTTACAGGAAAAAAATATAAATGCTCTTTAACTTTTAGTGATCATTTGAAACTTTTATCACAGACTGAGTATACATTTGCACATGAAAACAAGATTCTTCATGAGGACTTTGGCTCTGGAGATAAAATCTTTCAGTTCAAACAAAATCTAATTCTGATTGTTTATATGCAATAAATACAATAGTCTTAAGAAAAATAGTCTTAAGACTGGTCTCAATACCAAAAATGGTCTCAGGTACTACAACACTAACAATTAAAGACTATTACAGTGAAACCCTGGAATGTATATTAGCTGTGCTTAAGTGTTAAATATAAATATACAATAAAATACACAGTAGCATTACATGAACAGAAAATATATTCAAGTAAATGAACAAACACCCTTTTTTTTCAAAGAAGTGCCACTTATTATCTGCAGCTTACGTCGCCTTTTAGTTCCTTTTGATAAACTAGTCTGGTTAGTTTTATTTTTCCTGTTGTTGCCAAAGAAATGTTTAACTTATATAAAGCGAAAAGTGGACTGAAGTCATCTCACAGAAGGTTAACTGAACCACATCACCCGTTTCAGCAGGCTGACTGTCAGGCTTTACTGTGTCATCATCTCTTTTGCTCACTTTCTCACACTGTAAACCACGTTCCCATGCACCACCCAGTTTGAGGGAACCCCATCCCTGACACAACAACCAGGCGAAGCACAAAGGATTCCAGCAGCCATTGTGCTCGGGGACGAGGTTCTCCAGAAATAGCTTTGGGGCATCGGTTAGGTTGGGCGGGCCGCTGTTGCCCTCCTCTGAGGCTGGGCCGTGCGTTCAGCCACACAGACAGCTCCTCGCTGACGGTCCCATGTGGTGAAAGGAGAGATGTTTGGGGACGCTCCCGTGCTTACAGAAACAAACCCCATTGTTCCTCGCGCTCACACGCTTTTCTTCCTCTATTCTCCTTCTGCAGCCGTTAGCTTTTTTTTTTGCTCCCGCTGCTCCTTTTCCTACAATGCAAGGCCATTTCCTGCCTTTTTTCACCACGGCTGCCCCACACGCCCTGCCACGCTCAGACAAGCTACTCCATGCAACAAGTGTTTCAGCACAAAACAGAAAAAAAAACAAACACTCGATGCGCAACATAAATACCAAGCCACAGAGATGCGTGGATCCAGGTAGTTGAGCTTAGAGGTTCCCAAAGCAATCTGCTTGTTCTCCTCTCGG
>JARVJO010000024.1:11961076-11986669 GCA_031762555.1 Cynodonichthys magdalenae
CCTCTCGGTCTGTAGCCTGAACCTGGAGCTTCATCAGCTGCTCTTCTATCCTCTGTACAGCTTTACGCTTCACCTCAACAGCCCTGAAAACCAGAAACCAGACATAGAAATAAAGATACAAACAGACTGAAAAAAGACTCAGCTTAGCAGAAAAGCTGTAATTCTGAAACACACAAAAACAAATAATTACACTCAAGTAACACCTTTAATTTGTTCCCGGCACATTTGCACAGATCCAAATCGAGTTGGCTTTTACAAAAATAAACCTACAAAATGATTAAGTCATACAGATTTATTAAGAGTCAGCAGTTTTCAGGCGTTCTTACTTTTTGCTCTTTTCATCATGTGAAGCCTTGTGATCAGCTTTGGCTGCTTTTAGCTGCTTCCTGGCTGCAGAGAGTTGGTTTTGTTTTTCATCAATCTGCAATCACAAACATCACAACCACAAGATGCTGAATGAGCAAAGTAATATCTTTGTGGAATATCTTCGCCTTTAACTTAGACAAAAAAACAAAACAAAACAACATTTAATAGAAAGAAAAAAAAAATAACATCCCCATTCGTTGAGAGCAGCAAAACCCAACATAGTTGTGAGCCAGAGATGTACCTTGGTCTGAAGATTCTGCATGGACTTCTCGAATGTTTTGGGTGGAGCTCTCTGGTGGTTACACAGGATGGCCACGGCTCTGTTGGCTCGGTTGTATGACAAGATCTTAGCTGGAATGTTGTCATCAGCTGGAAACACAAAAACAACACAGGAGGGGAACTTTTAAATGACTACAATATTAAATCAGCTATTTTGATGACGTATTATAAGTATTTAAAAACACTCCAAATGCTAGTGTTTAAGATCCTGCATGTGACTGAATAAACGTGCTTTGACTCACAGCAGGAAAGCTCCTTGAGCTGCTGCTGAAGGGTGATCGAGGCGTTGTAGGTACGAAAAACTTTGGCTGTCAGTCCATCCATCAGTTCCTGTAGGTGCTTATTCAGAATAGAAGTCTAAAAGAAACAGAGGTACAGATAGAAATGAAATGTTTGCTTTTTGTTTATATAACAAAATCAATTAAAACGATTTTGTGTGTTTCTTACGTTCAGTCGGTCGAAGAGGTCATCTTCAGGCTGTTTGTTCTCTAGAAACAACTGAAGATTTTTGAAGACCTAATGAGAAATAAACAGAAAAACATTTAAATTCAGACTCTATCTGAGTTCTTAAATGGATCACAGCATAATCCATAAGCCAGAAGAAGCAGTGAGTTTGACTGTACGTATATGTTAACAGTCATGTCTTTTCAGGAAAATAGGGAGGTTATTTTGTCAAGTAGACAGCGTAGAGTTACATACAGTATAACTGAGAATTTGTAATAAAAAACTATGCATTAAGTGTTTGTCTTGTTGAGTACACTCCGGTAATAGCAGGAAACTCTGAAGCAGAGCTGACGGAAAGCTGGATCCGATCATCTGCCTGTGCAAACATCCTCCAGAGTAAAAAGGTCTTATCTGATTAAAACTAAAATCCTAATCTGTCCAAACACAAAAAGCCACCCTAATAAAACCACAACTCAGTTTTTCCCTTTTTGATGTATATGCCACTAATCCTTAACTCTCCTCTTTTTTTTCTTACACTTTCTCACCCTTTTCTCCACTGGGATCTTGTTGTAGTAGCGGATGGAGTCTTTTCCCAAGAAATCGAACTCCACCACATACTCCTGGTCGTCCAGCTTGGGGTACAGTTTGATGTGCTCCACCCGCAGCGAGCAGCAGCCGACAGTGTCTGCTGTCTCGCCTTCCTCTTTTTCGTTACCTGCCCTCAGAGCAAGCTGCAAGAAAACCCACCAAATATTCAAGTTACTGTCAACAATTAAATGGAAAAGAGCTGGTTCTATGAATATAGGGTACCCCTGAAATAAAGGAAGCACCAACTATTCATTGAAATAATTTTTTAGAGCCAAATATTAAAATCTAATTAAGAGGTTTTATTCACCTTGTCAATAAAATAAAGTGCCACTGCTCTTTGTCTGATCCTCATCTCCTTTGACTTCCAGTCTTCCCTGTACTGAGCACGAATGCGATCGACGCACTTCTTCAAACGCCGGGCGGTCTCATATTTCTGCCAGTCCTTCTCCCCCTGCACAAATACAAAGATGCCTCAAGTCAAAGGAAAGTGGATAAATCAAGATAGCAGAAAACCACTGGAGGCTGATGGTAAGAGGAGACATGCACCTTGATTCTGGAGCTGGGGTTCAACATGATGTACTTGATGGAGCCCTGGATGTTCTCTGTCCATGATGCTAACCAGGTCACCTTGTTGTCATGGCGAATCTCCTTCCATTTTGTACCTGGGGGCGGTTTAGGGTGCTTGGAGTCCCTATATGAAAACAGGCTGCTTTACTACTGACTTTTGCCTTTTTCATTGAAGAAACAAAGAAACTTCAGTTGGATGTATAATAGTTTGAAATACATAATAGATAGCTGAAAATCATTTATTCCAGATAAATAACCATTTTACCTCCTAAAATACAGTTTAGGATTAGCTTTATATTGTAAACACTGCAGTGTGACACAATATTGGAGCTATTATGTCCAATATGTGAGGATCAACACATCCTTCCTGGGGAGTGTAATTGTTTGTGCAGATACAGTGTACTCAGACAGGAAGACTACCTTTGACACGATGCCAACAGTGTGTGTATGTGTGTGTGCTAGTGTTGTTATACATGCCACAGTCACTCTGCGTTGTGTTTTTTTATGACAACCAAATGCAACAAATTAGCTTTCTAGTAAGCTAACATGTACCCTTCAGGCATGGGAGGGCACAGATAAAATCAACACTGGTGTATAAATAACTCCAGCAATCACAACCGGATAGACAGAAGATGAAAGTAGCAGATAACAAAAAAAAAAAAGACGTTGAACACAGAAACATGAATGGAGAACCGCAGAATAAACGTAATTAAATTTCCTAAATATGAACTTTTGAAAAAGCTTTCACGTAGACTCACGCTCATCTTATAATTCATACAGATAATCATCATCGTGTTATTCAACATAATGATGTTTCCAGTGGTTTGACGGGGCCACCTTGTGGTACAAGTCAGATCTACACACTTTAAAGACAACATCTTTCTGTCACCCAACGTCACAGCTGTAAAAATAAATGTAATAATATTGAGGATGAGATTACACACTTGCTACAGTTAATAATGATATCTTCAGGTCTGATGCGTCGTTTCAGCATTCCCATCTTTGGATGGTCGCCTCGTCCTCGAAAGAGTCCCGGCGGCTCGATGCGGAAGTTTCCAATCCTCTCCTTGTGGTTGTCCATGATGCAGAAGCCATACTCTTGTAGGAGCCGCTCGTTTTCCTCTTTGATTTTCTGCAGTGTGACGACACAGTGAATGACTAATTCCTCAACGTTCAAAAGACTTTAAGGGTGAATGAAAACCTACTTGCTTTTCCTCCTTTGACATCTGTTTGCGAGCTTCTGATTGGGCCTTGAAGTACTCATTCATTTCCCCGAAGTCACACTTATTCAGGTCTGTGATTTTTGACTTCTCCTCTGACGTCATTTCCTAAGATACAGTAGATTTATACAACACTTCAGTTTAAAGCCTTGAAACTATCATACTTTGCATGTCCGTTCTACTCACCCTTCTCCAGTCCTTAAAGAAATTCTTCCTAAAGATGTCTTTCGTAGTGTACTCGTGATCCAACATCTTGGCAAAAAATGTGGCTACTTCCTCTGCTGGAGCACTGAGTTTCATAGGCTTACCTGAAAATACAGAAAACCACATTGGAGTCTTTGACTAAAAAAGAATTAATCAGTACTTACATGAAGATAAGCTTACCGTCGTAGTAAAATTTGACTTTGTCAGGCATAGGTTCATAGGAAGGAGCAAACACTGGGCCTTTATGCTCAAGAAAACGCCATTTGGAGCCATCGGTAGATCGTTCCTCCTCCCACCTTGTAACCACAAACACAACCCATTGGAGAAAAGAAAGTTTAGATTTTAACTAACTGTTGTTGAAGTGCAACGTTACAAAGATTATTTTACCATTTCCATTTCTCCTCTTCCTCTTTTTTAGCTTTCTTTCCCTCTGATGATTTTTTGTCTTTCGTCTTCGTTTTGTGCTTGATGTCCTTAAACACAATTAAAACACCGAACCCAATTTATATACTGAAATCCGAGGTCACAAGAAGTGAAAAATGAACAAAAACTTAATGTACCTCATCCTCCTCATCTTCTTCGTACTCGTGTTTCCTCTTCTTGGCCTTTTTGTCATGCTCCACTTTGACTTTTTTTGGCTTGTATTCAAACCTGTCAACAGTTGAAATGTTGAATTTTGAAGCCCTGATGTTCAAATTCAAAGGGTCAAACTTCAATGACTGTTGGAAAACACCTACTCTTCATCATCCCACACTCGTTTGGAGGTTTTGTTGTGCTTCGGAGATGGATAGAAGCGGTTGTCATCTTCAGGCTCGCTCTTGATGGCAGCAGGACTTTTCTCTCTAAGTCACACATTGGATTATTAGTAAAACACATAATTTACTACTAGTTAGGAAACAGCTCCATTTGTAGTAAATCTCATGTGACTGAGCTACGGTGCTGCTTTGCATTTATCAGTGTGTTACTGTGTACCTCACATATCCATTTTCCTTCTCCTTTTTATGCTTGTCTGAATGAGATGATTGATTCTGTTTAAAATAAAGAAAATCACAGCAGATCATTAAAATGCATATCAACAGCTTTCATATTTTTAGAGCTGATGTAAAACAAAACAGCCCATCTGGCTCTTTAGGCAGTGTTACATTTTGTTTTCTTAGGAGGAAAAACTCCTAAAGCTATTGGAAGATAATAAGTGTGATCCTGATTATTCAAAACAAGTAATACTGAAAAAAAAAGCTGATAAACGAACCCTGTCCTCCTTCCTCTTCTCTTTGTCTCTGTGTTTCTCTCGGTGCTTGTCTGAGCTGCCATCGCTGTGCTTCAGCTTCTCTTTGTCTCTGTGTTTCTTCTCAGAGTGCTCCTTCTGTTCGCTGAGGGACACAAGCCACAGGGGTCAAGTGCAAGAAACCAAAAGAAGCAAACAGACATCGAGGATGTTGCTGACACACAACCATTATCATTTTTAACATGTAATGGCAGCACCATAGACCACAGCCAAAAAAAGTCTATCTCAGTTAATTAACCGCAGCCTACCATTGTTTAAGTTTTCGTTTTCTTCGTTTTAACATAAGAAAACAGATTAAAAAATATAAACACAGATTCAAGTGCTGGCTTATTGTTCGCCAAACAACAGCAAGAGAAATGCATTATCCTACCTGTTGCTGTGCTTTATTTTATCTCTTTCTTTGTCTTTCTTGTGATCTTTGTGTCTGTGTTCCTTGTCTTTGTGCTTGTCTTTATGTTTGTGAGAGTCTGCAACACAATACAGGTTAATCTGTACAACAGCATAAAAAAAACACATAACACACGACATGGCTCGTTTAACAATATGTCAAGACTACCAGTGGGTCATGATTCCCGTGTATACAATACGATGCAAACATTAAAAGGGTTTGGCATGCCAAAAAAAAAGAAAAAAGAAGAAGTTGTCAGCTTTGCAAAAAAAGGTACACAGAGACAAATTCTCAGAACATTTTCACAATGCAAAGGAATTAAACAAGCAACAAATCACAAGCACAGGAAAAACAGAAGTTTTACAACAGACTAGCTTCAGCAGTGTGTCAATAAAATGTTTTTGACATTCTGATACTAATATTACAAAGATAAAAGCATCAGTTTGTGGTAGTTGTTGGTAAGCCTGTTAGCAGTGTCTTTATTTTAGCCACACAGTGACTTTTTTGTATAAAGTTAAATATTTTAACTCGTTTAAAGAAAGTTGCTGAGGATGAAAAAGTGCAGTTTGCACACAAATTAAAAACTACTCCATTGCAAGTACTTGAAATAAGGTGTTTTTACAAAAAGTTGGCAAAAATACGGTAATTTAATGACATCAGAATTACTGGGCTAAAACTGTTGGGTAATATGTTGGGTAGGTTTACCCAGATATTCAGCTCATCTTTGACCCAGTGATTGATCCAGTTTAAGCAAAACTTGGACCAAATCAAACCTGACTGAACCAAGTAAAGCTGATATATAATTTTTAAGTTGGATACTTATATTATAACACTTTTTACACAATTATATAGACAGTACTTACTTGAATTTCCACAGCTTTTGATTTACAATGTGGTGAGCAATAGTTTTTTTAAATAACATATTTAAAGCACCTAATTACTAAACATCCCACTAAAATTAAAGCTATTATTGACATTTATTTGCAGTTTTACATGTTAAGACAAATAAAACACTGTGTGAAACACCTCAAATATGCAAACTAGTGATGCACGGATCAATAAATCAAAACTTGATCAAAAATCAAAATCTGTGATACTTCAGTCATTTCAGGTAATGTATCAGGAAGGAATACGTAAGCACTGCATGCTCAATCTGTGTTCAGTATTTTGATGTTATTATGTTCATGTAACACAAATTAAGACTCAGGTTTTCATTTTATAGTAGTTCTTGATAATCAAACAATAATTTATAATTTTACAATTTAATGGTTTTATTATTTTTACCTAGTTTTTTATCGTTTTGTGTTTCTCACATATTTTGTTTGATTGTGTCTACTGACTGGTTTTGAATGAATAAATTTCCCTTGTATTCTTTAGGAAGCGGTGATTTGAAATACACAACTTTTTTTAAGATTTAGCAGTTGTGTTTTCACAGTATTGGATCAGTATCACTGATTTCAGCCTGGGTTTTACTCAGAATCAAAATCAGAACGGAAATTGGTGGTATTGAACATCAATAATACAAACTAAACTGAGTACTGACTATAATTGTGGAAAAGTATTTAATTTTAAAATTATAAAGCATAAACACTACATGTAAATGTTTTTCCAGGAATTATGCAACAAATTAAGACATGAAAAGGAGAAGATGTTCTAAAGTTTTCTTATATAAAAGGGGGGTGGAGGTTATATTTGAATTAAAAATAAAAATATGACAGCATAAGATATAAAAGCTCAGTGTAACTTTGTGTGTGTGTTTTGATGTTTTAATGCCATGTATAAATGTATCTTATAAGGAAATGGAGACAGGGGAGGTACGGGCAGAGAGATGCTCTCAGCCCCCAGCTCAGCCTCCATATCACGGCGGACAGCTGGCTCACAGAGCGGCGCCCTGGATGCTACACACAGAAAAAGAAAATGGCGCAGAGACTAAGTCCTCAGCCCCAATTTCACCACTTTCGGCTCCAAAATTTATCACATAAGCGCATTCATATTAACACACTAAGGTATGCAAAACTAACACGAAGCCACGGTCTATCAGAATACCCCATTAACTTTAAAAACCGTGGGGGACAAATGTGCAATACAGCCCCTCTTTTTGAACAATAGCCGCAAGAGAGTGGAGGAGAAGGGACTTAGTCTCTGGGACGCCATTTCTGTCCTTTAAAAACTAACAGTAGACAGGTACAAGCAATGACGGCTAAAATCTGTCAGCATGAATAAGAATCACCTTCGGAGGACCTACCGCTTCCTTTAGTGCCACAGTTGACCTGAAAATTGCGAGAAAATTTTATTTAATAATTCAATTTTTTAAATGCCGGTAGCTTCGGTTGTTCAAGTTTCAACTAAAACACTACATCTTATGAAAACGTTATTTTACTAAAACAGAAAACACCCATCATAACTATAGATGGGTCTAGATAAGCTATAAAATACTTAGTTCTCAGAGTCATGTAACATCATTTTTTGCAGTTATTTCAAGTCCTGGCGGTGTATTATCAGTTTTTAAAATAATTGATAGAAACTATATATAAAAAATCTAACCAACAAGTACCTGGTAGTCTCCGCGTCCATTTTCTCCATTCATGATTTGCTTATTATTATAATTATTTTTTACAGCAGGTAAAGTTCTCACAGTACACGACTGATCAGGATGCGAGGTTCAGGGAAACCTGACTGACAGCCTGGAATGGAGTCCCAATGTTTACCAACTGCGCATGCGCACTCCTAGGAAAAACCGCTCAGCACGGTCCCATCAACATAGTACACTGTAGACTGTGAATACAGAATTTTGCAATTACACACCAATTACTTTAAATAAACCAATTATATATATATATATATATTTTTTATAGGTTGCATATATAAACTAAAATGTACCAAATTTTACCTGTCCTAAACATGAACTTGTAGAAATAAGCTCACAAATACACTGATATGTATTTACATATTAATCAGTGGTGCCTTCAGTTGTTTTTTTATAACAGGATTGCAGTGCAGGGGTCAAGGGAAATTCTGGGGTGGCACACACCAAAACCAAAACCTAGAACAGAATTTCAGATTTGTTAGGTTTATGTCATAAACAAACTATTTGACAAATACAGGAACACGAGTTAGGGAATAATTTTGATAAATTTTTAAAAAAATGTACCTGTAACAACAAATAACCTTCTGAGACCCTTCATCCCATTGTTGAGGACATTGGTTTTGGGTCATTCCTCCCGAAGAACCATATTAAGTTTTATTTTTGAATTTTAAATAATTCTGTTGATATTTTTTACTTGTACTTGCTCAAAAACTTTGTTTTTATGTTTTTGAGTCTCTTGTTCCTAAATAGCAAGGAAAAATTAACAATGCACACCAAAGAAAAATAAAACTGGACTCAAGAGGATAAAATTTTCTGATCAAGGTGGGCACCAAAATTTTTGGGGTGGCTACTGCCAAAAATCAACTTCTGAATAAAACAAAAACAATTTTGTCACAGAACGGAAGCGGTAAAAAAATTTATTCCATGTTACAGCATAATTATACAGTAATGGTGAGTTTCATTATCAATCTTCACAATTAATCCAGCATTTAACATAAAAAGCACAGTCACACAAAATGCAAGCACACATGACAGTATGGACAAAACAATAGCTTCATTTTTTTGTTTTGTTTTAACAATCTGTACATAGTTTCTTCCTCCAGTGAAAATTTATAATCTAGGCCAGAGAAGCCAACATCAACTGGTTCACAGCAGAAAACAAAGCATTTACAGTACAATTCACAGGTAAACAACTGTAGCTGTGCCTATTTAGACTTCCTTCGTTTGGCTTGAGTGGGACTTGCTGCAGTTTCTGAAACAGTATGCAAGTTTATTAGTGGTAAAAAGGTAATGACAATTTTTTTTATGGCAAATGTGCAGTGACAGATGTCTTTTAAAGTCATGTTAGTGACTATATTACCTTTTACTGCAGCACTTGTTCCAGGTCTAGCTGATCTCTTCCTAATGCCACTATCTGCCAATGGCTCCTCCTCCAAGTCTTTCTCTGCTCGAGAGCTGCGCCTGCTCGGCCCCTTGGGCTTCTCCACAGCAACTCTGGGAGAACCAGACAGGTAAACAACAAAAAAGAATGAAGACATGTATGTGTTACTAAAGAAACAAAGGTGCGACTTGACTCCGCTCTACTCAAAGATATGATACCAATCAGGACACTGCTGTTTTTCCTCATCTACCACAGATACTGCCAATCTTCATAACGCCAGCATCCACGTTGATGTGATCACTGCTTAAGACTTTGCTGCACGATTATGTTATAATACATACCTTGGGACTAAGTTGATGGGCGTCGTTCTTTTCTTTGCCCATCTGTGATAGAAGTGGAAAAACAGCAGTAAACTATCAATTAAGCTGCACAAATATACTCTCACTACCCCCAAAATATTATGGCAATCCCTATGAAGACATAGGGCCTGGTCACTGGAGAAATAAAATGTGTTGTAACATTTATTTTAAGTTGTGACATGCTTTAATAAATTTATATAATTGCATGATATTATACATACCAAGAGCTGAGGTTTTTGATTCACAATTCCCCCCATGTAACCTATAAAAACTCCCTGTGGTTCAATGAAGCTAGAAAAGTCTAAACATCTCTTTTACACAAGGTCAGGGCAGGTTTTTAAAAGTGTCACACTTAAGGTTGTCATAAAGGTCCCTTGGATCCAAATGAAACCAAACAGCAGCAACAACAACAATAACCATGTTAAAAAATAATCTCACCCTTGCTCGGAACCTGTTGAGAACTCTTCATCTGTAAAAACACACGCACACACATAATTATCCACCATCTAGTTGCAGTTTCTCAAATTGGCTTGTTTGATTTGAAATGAGAAAATAGTTACTCTTCTTCTCAGTAGAGCCAGAATCCTGTGAAGCTTCTTGTTGAAGAGGTGCTGAAAAAGGGAGGACATGATGCGAGTGGTGTTTTAAAAAATGAAAATTATTCCTGCTCCAATAAAGTCACAAAATATTTTAGTAAATCATGTTTATGTATCTTTTCATGGTAAATTATATTACCTCATTAACAGTCATAAGATGCAGTTGTGTGCAATAAGCCTAGCCTTAAAGATCATGCACAGAATACAAACATGATTGTACCTGAAGTGGTTTGAGTTGATACAGCAGGTGCTGTAGTTGGTGGCATGGGTGGCTCTGCAGCTGGAGGGTCAGGTTGGCCTGATGGCCCTCCACTGGAGACAGCAGCAGGAGTGGATATAACATGGGATCCCTCAACAGGTACTGATGTAGCAACAATTGGAACAACAGACAGTATGGGAGTATGTACAGGAGTGACTGTAGTAAGCAATGTACTGGAAGAGACCCCAGCAGTTGTACCACCTGCAGTCACAATGGGAGCTTGAGAATTTACTGCCTGTGGTAGGCTTGAGACTGAGGCTGATGTGAGTACAGGTGCCTGGCCAACAATCGGATTAGGGCCAGTAACTTGGCTAGTGACTTGGGAAGAAACTACAGGCAAAGTATTGTTTGATCCAACAGTAGTAGTATGGAGAGCTTGTGCTTCAGTCTTAATGGCTGAACTAACAGGAGATAAAAAAACTTGTGAAGGGACTGGTCCTGGGTGCCCCTGTATTGGCCTTTCTACAGTGCTTTGCTGGGAGTCAACTGTGCTAGTACAAGATACAGGGACTGATGCAGGCTTACTTTTCACATGAGGAACTGGAGATGAAGATACAGGGCTCTTTCGGATTGTGTTAACAGCTCCAGGACTAGAACAGGGAGGAGGAGAGGCCAGAGGTGGTTGAAAAGAAGATATTGACTGGCTTGGATGGGGATGTGGCTGACACACAGGGACAGCAGATTTTTGAGCAGAACTTGTCTCACCCAAATGTTCCGTTTTGATATTTCCTTGGTTCATTTGTTGAGGAGCAAGGAGAGTACCAGCAGGGACTGAAGAGGACATACTACTGGCTACATGAACCTGTCCAACAGCACTCTTTGTGAGCTGAGCACTTGTCATTGTAGCCCCTGATGATTGTGTAGAAGTTGGAGCAGGAGAAAGTTGGATGTTTGCAGCTGACACCTGGATAGAGCCCACCATGGTGACAGACTGTGAGACCACTGTTGTATTTGGAGCCATAGAAGAACCTGTGACCTGGAAAACTGGGTTGATAAATACAGGAGTGGTTGTGATAAACTGAGCAGGTCGTGGGCCTGAATTCTGCTGTCTGATGTCCTGAGGTCTAATGTTCTTGTTTGGGACAGCCATCATAGGGGATACCATGGATGCAGACACCTGTGAAGTGGGGGCAGAAGTAATGGCATTTGGTGCAAACAACACTCTGATTTGATTGGGAGAAATGTTGGTTGAAGATGCAGGGACCTGTATGACTGAGGGAACACTTGTCACAGGTTTAGGACTAGGACTTGGCTTAAGAGCTGAATTGGCTGGGTGTACAACAGAGCTGGTACTAACAGCTGCGGCAGAACTGCTCTGACCAGACGTGACTGTACTGGTGCTAAGGACTGGAGTTGCATTAGTGTTAGTGCTGACTGAGTTGCAAAGACTGGTCATTGAATTTATGTTTGAGTTCGAATTAACAAGATTAGACATGGGGTTTTGGTTAAGGCCAAGAGTACTCAAGTTTACATTAGTGGGAAGGTGCGAGCTGGGGACTGAAGTAAGCTGCAAGGCAGGGCTGCTAGTAGAAATACAAGAAGCTGGTTTAGATTTAGCCTCAGTTTCCTGTACAGTAGCAGTGGTAACAACAGATGAAAAGCTCTGGGAATTAGTGGGAAGTGGTCTGTCTGGATCCAAAGCAGACTTTGTGCTGTCTTTTCCTATGACAACAGTATTACTCTGAGCTGTTCGAAGAGGCATTTTTGCAACATTCGTGTTATCTAGCAACTGGTTGAGGGATGTTGGAGCTGATCTGAGAGCAGGTGAAACCTCAGAGTCCTGTATAGATGTTTGCTGTGTTAGATGTCTATCAGCTGTGCTTCCCTGCACTTCTGTATCAGGTTTAGGCTGCTGGGGTGCTGAAAGACGAGAACTTGTTATTCTGGGGGCTGATAAATCCCTGAATGGTTGGGACTGAGGTTGAGGTGTTTGTCTCTCGACTGTAAGCATTCCCTGGTTTTCCCTGACTCCATCAGCTGGGTTGCTGGGAATACCGTGAATGGGACTTTGGGTCTGCTGTGCCTCCATGCCTCCGCTTAGTTGGGAAGGCAGAGATACTGGACTCTGAGGCACTGAGGAAGGGCTTAGCATCATTGTTTGCCCTTGAGGGTTTCCTAATTGCTGCTGATGTGGAGGGCAGTTGATTGTCATTTTTGCCCCCTTTTGTCTTCCTGGACTTGGGGTGGCTGACTTGCGACTAGATGCAGGACTTGACCTACGACTATTGCTAGGACTTGCCCTCTTACTTTGGCCTCCAGGCTGTTTGTCTTGCTTAGTACCTAAACCCCCAACACCAGCTCCAGAAGACATCTGATTGTTAGTGTTATTTCCTCCTGTGTTGCCATTGTTGTTACTGTTGCTTGTTAGAGTTAAATTAGGAGGTGCCTGCCCAATTGCTTTCAGAGTTGTTGGGTTCAAACCCTGTTGGTCAAATCCTCTGTTAAGGTTTGGCTGTCTTGGAGGAAGAGGAATGTTAATTTTAGGGGGAAATAGTCCAGCAATTGAAGCATTTAACCTCTCAGGAGAAAGGTTAATTTCTGAGGGCTCAGTACTGGGTGGGCGATTAGTTGGAGTTAGAGGATGATGATAGGGTCTTGGGCTGGCTCTGTTAGGGGTTTTAGGCCTGGAACTTTGTGAGGTTGTAGGGGCATTAGGAAAATGAAGGCTAGACATGTGACCCCCTTGTTGAGGCGGATTAGGTAACTGCTGCTGAGGACTGGCCCCAGTATGCTGGGGCATTTGTGTTTGACCAGATCCTTGCTTCATCAAATGAGAATTGGGACCCTGGCTGGACACAACCTGTTGAGTCCCATTTCCTGGCTGTGTCCCAATTTCTGAGCCACCAGGCCTGTCCTGCTTTGAAGGTGCACCTGTAAGAACCTCATCAGATCCAGTGCCCTGGGGACCCTGCCCAGCATCAGGATGGGACATTCTTCGAACAGCACCTGCAAGCTGGAAAAGGAGAAATTCAATTCAAGTAGTGCATAAGTTTCTAAACCAAAATAAATAATGACATCCATATATTTACATTTTACCATACAATTTGCATATTCATATAGTGCAGATTACTGTTTGTCCTTTACCTGTGGGTTCACCATCAAGGGCATCCCCCTGGCCTTGTCAGGTGATGGTGGCACACTTCCATGTCCTGGAAGGCTGATCATTACAGGCATGTTGCTTTGCTGTGAAACTGGATGCCTTTGTGCCTCTGTTGGATTGGCCATACCCCGAGGAGGGAGCTGTCCTCCTGGGGGCATGGGCATTCGATTCTTTGCCTGCTCCTGTTGCATCTTAATCATCATCATCATCTGTTGTTGCTGCTGCTGCTAGAATGTAAGATGGAAAGCAGCATAAAGTAAAAATAGAAAACTTGCTGTGTTTATACCAGACACCATCAAGCATGCAAATAATACCTGCTGTTGCTGCTGCAGCTGATGAGGATGCATCTGTGGTTGGCCTTGAGCTGAAGCTTGAGGCCCTGTCATCACTTGCTGGCCTTGAGCATTCTGAAGAGCCTGCATCATCTGCTGCTGCTGCTGCATTTGTTGTTGCTGCAATTGTTGTTGTTGTTGTTGTTGTTGCTGCTGCTGCTGTTGTTGTAATTGTTGTTGTTGTTGCTGCTGCTGCTGCTGTTGCATTTGTTGCTGTTGCTGCTGCTGTTGCATTTGTTGCTGTTGCATCTGCTGTTGCATTTGCTGTTGATGCTGCATTTGCTGTTGCTGCAAATGTTGTTGCTGCATGTGCTGTTGCTGCAAATGCTGTTGTTGTTGCTGCTGCTGCATAAACTGCATGGGTACTTGCTGCAGTACTCTTTGCTCTCCTGTCTGACTAGGAAAGCCTAATGAAAGCAAAAAGAGGAACAAACTATTGTTATGTTTTCAATTTTAATTATTTTGTTTAAATGTTAATATATTACAATAATAAATTAATCTACAGCACTCTGATCAACACTTGATTTTATATGTGCTTCAATAAATTTGATTTTGACAATAATAAAATTATTTACAGAATGTGTGTCTAAAGATTAAATTCTAAATAATTATAATATAATAATTGTATTTACCTGCAGGCCTGTTTGCAAAATCAGCGAGTTTCTGGACTGGGTTTTCTGAGTTCAAACCCTGCTCCCCACCCAGATTTGGCCCTTCAGAGTCATCCAGCCCAGGTGCCCCATCAAGACCACTGATAAGCAAAATGTATGAATTATTTGAAGAATTATCCAATAATCATAAGAATGAAGTTTTCAACATGATAAAAATATAATAGAACAAAATTATTACCCAGGTCCTTCAACTTGCTGTTGGCCATCACTTTCTTTGGGCTTTTTCTTTCGCACAGGTTTCTTCTTTTTAGGCTTTGCCTGATTGTCCCCACCTGCCCCCTGTTTTCCTCCTGGTCCAAACTGACTTGCTGAGATATCACTCTGCAAAAGATTGACTAGCAGTGGGCTGGTCAGCGTAACATCTTTACTAACTGGAAAGCCTCCTGGTTGTCCACAAGGTCCTCCAATTGGCATTTGACCTTGGAACTGTGGGTTGAAGTTCATGCCATGGCCTGCAAAGTGTCCATTTCCCATCTGCATGTGCTGAGGACCTCCAATCATGCCTTGCTGCTGCTGTGCCTGCATATCAGGGACCATTTGCTGTACACCCATGTCTCCAGCCCCACTATTTGGATCTCCCATGACATGTTGGTGCTGCTGAGCTGCCTGTTGTTGTTGCTGTTGCATCATTACTTGTTGTTGTTTCTGTTGTTGTTGCTGAAACTGCTGCTGCTGTAACTGTTGTTGTTGTTGTTGGATGAGATGATGACCAGCAGGAAGTCGCATCTGTTGACCATGCACGCTCATAGTCTGATTAGAATTGCCAGAAATTTGAACCTGTTGGGGCTGTTGCTGGTTCATCTGCTGGTGTTGCTGCTGCTGTTGTAACTGCTGTTGCTGCAGCTGATGCTGTTGTAATTGCTGCTGTTGAAGTTGAGCGAATTGCTGCTGCTGCTGAGGAGTCATCTGCTGTGGGACCTGTCCCTGAAACTGAGCCATATTTCCAGAAACATTTGGTGAAGGGCCACGCATCATCTGGCCAGGCATAACCCCAGGTGGAATCTTGCCTCCAAATGCCTGCTTGTTTCCTTGCATCTGATTGGCAACCATTTGCTCCATCATTGAGTTTTGTTGCTGCTGCTGCAGGAGCATGGCATGATGTCCTTGGCCTCCAACCATCTGACCCTGCCCATGCATCACCCCCTGGCCTTGTTGTGGCATCATTTGCTTAGGTGGGGTCATCCCTCCTCTCTGCCCTTGACCAATGGGCCTTGAAAGGACAGTCTGACCTCCACCCTGGCCTTGAACCATCTGGCTGGGGGAGGAAGACACAGGCTGGGCCTGATGCTGGAGGCCCATCATCTGGGTCTGGAGGGCAGCCTGCTGCTGGCCCATGCTAGGACCAGCAGTTGTACCAGGAGGTGGACCTGCCATGCTACTTTGCACAGCCATAACATTAGATTGGACATGGGGTGGTCCCTGCATTGAGTTTGGTGTGGAGGCTGATGGCTGAGTTCCTGGTGTAAAATGGAAAAGATTGATTACAACATAATTTGTTGCATCTTATAATATATAAGCAGCTTATTTAATTAATATTATTGTGTAGAAATGTGATTCCATTGCGTCGTATAAGAAGATTTTATAGATATTATTTATATTTTGCAAAGAAGGCCAATTTATATTATTGAAGACCGATTTATGACAACAATAAAATCATTGAAACATCCAAAGGGGGTGAATATGTTGAAAGGCACTGTATTTACCATTAGAAGAAAGTAGGAAGAAAATTTCTGCAATTTCGAAAAACTTCTTGATCAGGATGCATAAATATATGTTTAGACAGTCCACATCTTATTTTGTACTGAGCTTGTCCATTTTTCACTTTTTTTTTTATATTGTTCAATTGTACAAAATAGAATAGCAAAATAATTCAAATGCAAGCCTACAGGCACTGGACTAAAGAGGAGTAGAAAAATTACAGCCAAAGGCAAAAGACAGAAAATTTGGAATAAGGCATTAAGAATTACTGTTCTAAACCACCACTTTGAAAGGATCATTGTCTGGCTCGATAAATGCTAAAAAATAGAAAATAAACAAAATAAATAAAACAGTTGGCTGATAATGTTTTTCAGCATACAACACTGCATGTTCAGTAGTACGTTGGTACATGTTATGTGTCATCATATAGGTGTAACCGCAACATTTTTTCCTGACAAAGTGTTACACTCCACACTAAAGGAAAAAGATGCCTTGTTGGAACATTAGCTATTTTTTTATTCATTACATTTTGCCATTGAGTCAAAAATGTAATATATTGTAGATCAATGTAATCTGTGGATTATTATAATGTATTCTCGTCAAACAAACCACACATGTGCTGTGTCACACTTTACCTGCGTGAGTCATTGCTTGGTTGTTCTGTAGCTGCTGAGTTGCTCCACCAACAGGGGCTCCTGGAGTGCTTGCACTCACCTGACCTTGGACAAAGTTTGGAGTTGGAAAGCCCATAGGACGCTTTGCCATACCTGTAATCGGTGGTTACTAATTTTGTTAGTATAACATTTCATTGAAAAATATATTCTTACTTTATGGCAAATCTTTTGTAATGGCCAGAATAAAACATTACTTTTACTGGCCTTTCAATAAACTGAAATACAGGCACTAACAATTGCTCACCTGGGTGAACTTGGGCCCCAGGCTGTCCATGCTGGGGCATTCCCATGAATCCTTGCTGCATGTTACCCTGTTGAGTGAGGGCTGCTCTACCTGGTGAACCAACACCCTGAGGGAAACCCTGTGGAGTGGTAGGTCTCTGAGCCATCATGGGAGGTGTCCCCGGAGAACTCTGCTGAAAAGGAGATGAGGATGATCCAGGGGACTTGGCAGTGAGGTTGCCCTGTGGTCCAGTAGTCGGTGGAAGAGGTGGTGGGGGTCTGGGTTGTCCAGTGACCCCACCGGGGCCAGCTTGTTGGCCTTTAGGTTGGGGTGCAGCAAACTGACCCATTCCTGGCTGTTGTTGCTGCTGCAACTGTGCTTGACCCATAGTGCTGAATAACTGCCCTGCCTGCTGGCTGCCAAATGGATACGGGGGTGGAGGATGATTGGGGGTCTGAACTGTAGCTAGAGAGGGTGGGCGCTGAATCATTTGCCCCTGGGGTGGGAGTTTTCTCCATGCAGGGCCCCCCTGAGCTGCTGGTGGCTGAAGTACACCAGATGGCAACTGATTCCAGCCAGGAGGTGCAGACATTTGGCCTGGAGGGTTAAATGGGGGTCTGGGTCCAAGCTGGGAAAGCTGAACTTGCTGCTGGGCCTGCTGCTGTTGGTGATGCTGTTGTTGTAGCTGCTGCAGTGCAGCTGGATTGAGTGGTCTCCCTCCCTGCAGAGCTTGCATGTGATGAGCAGAACCATGGGGAGTAACCTGTTGGTGTTGAAGTTGTTGCTGCTGCTGAACAGACATAACTGGCATCATTTGATCCATCACATCTGTGGATATAGAAGGCATAGTTCATTTATTATTGTTCTGCCAAAGCTGTGATTTGTTCAACTTTTGTCAACAAATTATATGATATTCAAAAAAAAAATAAAAATCTAGACCCGTTTGTGAAGGTGGCCTTTGAACACGAGGATGCATTTGTCCACTACTGCCTGGTAACATAGGCTGACCCACCAAGCCAGGGCCTGGTGGAACCATAGATGGATTGGCCATCCTTATCCCTCCTTGTTGACATAAATGTAAAGAGTAATAACTCATAAATATGCACATGGCAACATTTATCAAGTACCCAAATGATCAATAGGAACAGAAATTATTAAATATAATAAGGAACGCTAACAATTACTTATGGAAGCAGCACATTTTGCATTTTTTACAGCTGAGGTTCTGATAGCTAGAAAATGATTATTCCTACCTAAATAGTTTGTAGTTATTTATAATAAATCCAGCGAACAAATACCTGGACCAGGCTGACCTGGAAAGCCACCATCCATTCTCATCTGACCAGGTGCCCCTATTGGTCCATTCACTCTGACTTCTTGTCCTCTGTTTGGTCCCACAGCCACATTAATTGCTCCCTCACCTGAACACAAAAATAAAAAATTTTATTGCATCAATTAAGTACAAAGTGCAGTAACATGTGTAAGTAAATAAGTAATGGAATATGTTCTACTTAGTCTATGCTGTTTACCTTCTATTTGCACAGAGAGAATACCCAGTTCTCTAAGCTGCTGCTGATTGTTCTGGGCCAGCAGTCGGAGACGCTCAGCAGCGTCACGAGGAATGTTGAAGGTAACACGAACACTGTTCCACGGCTCCACATGTTGTGGCTGCAGCCTTTCAGAGTCTGAAAAATTATGATTTTATGAACTCAGTTGGCTTTACAACTGATACTACCTCATTTTATCTTTTTAAGCAGCTTTTAGATAAAATTTACAGCATTTCTAAAAAATCACTTTTACTTTTCTTTGTCAAAGGTTACTGAACAGGACAAGTGAAAAGTTTAGTGTTAATAATACAAAACAAAAAATAAAAACTAACCCATATTGAGCATGTTCGGTATCCCACAGACGACAGTGTCAAGTTTTTGAATAAAGTCCTCATCTTCCATGTTCCCTTGAAAGGCAACAAACACTATAAAGTCTTCAGACTCTCCATCATTTCCATTCATGTTATCCATCTCCATGTCTTCATCTTCTTCATTTACACTGTATTGATTGTAAGTATCAGAATCTTCTCCTGCATCTTCCCCAACACCAGAATCCCTGTCCGATTCATTATCAGGCTCCAGGTACTCAGTCTTCTGGGACATCTCGGGTGGGGAAGGATGGTCAGCCATTGCCCCGCCAGTTATGAGTGGCGTCTGTACAATTTTATGCTGTAATCACACAACACACAGTCTTAATTAACACATATCTAACGCACCAATTACAAAGGTGACCAAGTTGTCGATCATCTGAAGAAAATATACCCAATATTTGATTATATTTTATATGAAAAATTCAAGCGAGATCAAGTAGGCCAAACAGAAAATCATCTTTCATTTTGAAAACCATAAAACAAATACAAGGACGTAACAACAGGGACATAGCTGGAGGTGACATCTTGGACCAGCGATGTTCAGGTTATCATGGCAAAAACACTGGGATTACAGGTGTTGTGGATGGTAGCCAACATTTTAAGAGGTGTGTGACTTATTTAATAGTCCGTTAATTTACAGACCATAATGTATTTTCATAATAGATGGTTAGCTTAGTTAAATCCTCGGCCCTGCAAAGACTACGGGCCTCAACAACTATAACGCCAACAAAGATACCGAAATAATTCCAGAGCAATTGTATTTATGTGTTAATATACACATCCAAACTAATGCAAGCGACAGCCATTTCTTAATTTAAACGTCTTAAACAGCACAATGAAAAGAAAATTAAATTCTACGTCAAAGCAGTTCCTGCTGGCTTCTTTCCGACGACTCCAGTTAGCAAACGTAGCTGCGCAGCTACTGCTAGCACAGCCGGTAATTAAACCCGAAATGCATCCAAGCAGCGACTTTTAGCTTACAAATTAATTTAGTTTAACTTTGTAAATATCATCATTATTAATAAGCAAACACCTTACCAAACATATCCATCTAAATATATTTTCAACCAGTCGACATCAGCTTGCTAGACAGGCTAACAAAACATGAATTTCACACGCGTTAGACCAGAATTTCTGCTTCCGCTTCTGGTTTTCAAAATAAAACTCCGATTGAGAAAGAGTTATAAACTGAACAGTCAAACAAGCGATGTGACAATGATGAATACTTGAGTAAAAATGAAATAATCTAAAAACTAATGTGATAACATTTTCTCCTTGTACAGATAACTGCTTTTTTATTTTCCAAATTGAGGTGAAATCGATTATTTTTTGAATATTCTTTAACTTGGTCACTGTTGATATTATAGAACGATTTGATAGTTTTTTTTATTTCGTACTCAGGAAAAGATTAAACTGTTGCCTAAATTTAATTATTTATTTGCCTAATAAACATGCTCTAGTTTTATAAAATTGCTCAAATTTGCATGCGCGGTGTTTTCTCAATGTCCTTTCAAGAGTCTATGAAATGGTACTGAAACAATAATCCCAATTTTTTTAATTAAATAGGTGAAAATAGTTAACTCCAATTATCATATAACTAAAATTATACTGAAAATATTTTTAATAATAGATGATGAAAAAAGGTAACTGATTTCAATGGATCAGACCATATATATTTAATTAACATTGACAATGTTAATGTTAACAATGGTTCTCATGTTTAGCATTAATATTCAGTAGAAGTAGTAACATATCTTTTTTTCCCTTCTCTATTTCAATAGTAGATTTTACTACAGTTGTGGATCTAATGTTTACTTTTGGTGTTTTTAATTATGTTGATCAATAACTTTGGTCTGTTATTTTTTGTGTTATACTTTAATGTATTGTTCTAGTAATACGTCTTTATTGTAAAATGTCTATTATGTGTTTGAGAGAAAGCAAGGTAAAAAACAAACAAACAAAAGATTATTAATTCTTTATTATTTAAATGTGTATTAGCATTTTTATTTTTTGGATTTGAACAATGCAGTCATTTATGATAATCACATAAAAGCACAAACAGAATCAGACATTAGGGTTTGTGCAAATGTGTGCCTTACTTCAGCACTCTACAGTACATAAGACAAGTGTAAATGATTTTAAAATCAGAACTTATTTGATCAGTTGGAACTACCTGATTTACTTTGGACAGAGACGTCTACAGGAAGCTGTTTGTTCTATCTGTAAATACACAATATAATATAATTACCAGTGCAGCAAAATAAACATAGCATAATTTATCCAAGATGCACTGTCTGATGCCGTTCTAAGTTTAAAATAACAGATGCAGTCAAGCAAATGTTGATACAAAAAATACAAACAATAAATTATCCAGTTATTCCTGATCTAAGAAATATAAACCCTTCTCAAAAATCTTCATTCACAGGTTCAAAATAAAAATATATATCATACAGCAAGTTAAACTACTAAAACACTACATTTAAATACACCCATAAAATGAGTACTGATTTCTAAAACCTATTAAAATCAGTTTAATGGTCTTGCTAACGGAAATAAACTTGTGATCCAATCACATTTCTGTTGAGCACAAGTTTGTTTTAACACAGTCCCGGTGTAGAAGTGATCGACTACAACTAAAGCTCCAGCAGCTGTACCAAACAACATCTAATGACACTTACATAAAGAACAGGGGCTAAATGTGTTCCCTTTAGGACAGTTCTGTTCAGATATACTGAAACAAGGGCTTGTTTCTGATGTTGTGAACTATTTGGAATAACAGTGAAATGCAGCTGAAAGGTGTCTAAAACAGACCTCACATCATTCTCCTAAAGGCAAATCCTGGCAATCATACATTAATTATTTAATAATTTACCTTATTGTACACCGTTAGTGCAAAACTCTTAAAAACCCTCTCAGACTCTCAGAATCTTAGGAAAAGAGCATTATTACATTCCTGCTTCGACTTCTTTTCCCTCTTCACATTAACAAAAAGGTAAAAGCTGGCTTCTGTATCATTCATTTGCAAACAAATCTTGGGATGGAGTTAAACTTCAAAAACGTTTCACATTGTCTATCCGCACGGAGTACGTGAGGTTGTGAGAAGGTGCGCTAGAGTTAGTAGTAACATTTAATTTGAGCAAATCACAAAGGCTCCAATCAGGTCAGCCCAGAGAAAAGCTGCATGTGTTTTAGCTTATGTTTTTTTCCCCGTAAAAAACAACCCTTTGCTATTGAATTTAGCTGAGTGTGTTGTGTTTTTTTTTTTTATGTAGCCTCATGCTGCTAGTTTCACCTTCCTCAATAATATAAGCAAATATCAGAAGAAGCGATGCACTATGGCATGTTAGACATAGTAAGGGCAGAGGCGTCAGCACTTCGGGGGTCCTTCACCCCATTGATGAGGTCATTGGTTCTCTGTGTGCCCTCCACCACTGAGAGAACACCCATCCTCTCAACTTTGTGTCCTTTGGCCTGCAGCAGCTTCACGTCGTCCTCTAAAAACTCAGCTGTAGAAGAAGTTATACAGGATAGAAAGGGTGTTAAAACTTTCTTTTCACATGTCATTCAAATGTAACGTGTAGCAGTCACAGTATGTTTGGATGGTGTGCAATATAAGAATGTTATGTGAATAACTAACAACAATGCTTGATTTATCACTTCAAATCCAGGAAAATCATTAATCCTAAAACATGCATTTTAGGATCACAGCAGAGGAAGTCAAGTATACTGCGAGTAAGGAGACTTTATTAGATTTTTGTTTATCTAGCCATGCTTGATATAATTCGAAAGTAATCTACACTGCAGAGTATACAAAAGCATGCTGATGAAAGTGTAAGCATTGTGTCATGACACATCTGGATTCTACTTTTTGTTTAAAAGTTAACATTTCCAATACACAGCTGGTCAGTAGAAGAGGGGTAAGTAGTAAAGTAAAGAAAATTCTGCTTCTAAACACATTGTTCATAAAAAAAATAGTTTGTGACACCTTTAATAAAGACTGGATGACTTGCCACATTTAGAGATTTAATAAGTCATCCAGAGGTTTTGTTTATTTTAAGTCAGGTTTAGTGAGTGAAGGATTTATAAGTAGTGAGTTTGTTATCAGCTGTGGCAGCAGTCAGAGTCATCACAGTTCAGAGGGAGAAATTCTCAAACTAACCCTACTCATAAGAAAGGCTCATTAAAGAATGTCCATCTCTATATTTGTCAGTAACAATTTTCCAAGTTCTTCAAGTGAATGCTATTAGGTATAATTCAACAACCCATTCCTTCTGAATGTAAAATTAGTTTTCTTTGTTGTGATTTCCCAAATAAACATTTGTCTTACTATGCTTGTAATGGTGTGGTCTGCTGGTGATCAAGGACTGTTCATCTTTTTAAACAACTGATGTTTAGCCATTTATAATATGGCACACTCCGATTTCTTATTGTGACAACACAAACAACAATATCATGCAAAAGTAATGAGGTACAAAAACATTCATTTTGCTCCAACTGCTACAAAAAGTTTTCCAATTTAAGTGATTTGAAATGGTATAAATTGGTGAGTTAATACAATTATTAGATGAGACCCAATCTGAGCAGTGGTCAGGTTGAATATCCCATAAAACTTTCTATCCAATCTTTCAAACTGAGATTAAGCTGACCACTGTCACCTGCAGGTAAGATATTTATTAATCAAATCTACTCTGCACAACACCACTTCCAAATTGGAACTATTCTTTTATTAGTATTAGTTTTTTTTCTTCTTGGTTTTAGCGTTTTATCACATTTAGAGCAAACCCTATAAAGGATGGGCTAGTAGAGAAAACTCACAGTCCACCAGGAGGGTGTTGGGCTCCAGCTGAGGGTGGAGTCTTCCATACGCTAAACTGTCATTCATGTTTTTACGTGAAGACAGAACATTCATCAGTACCTGTGCAGGATCAACAAAAGGAGAAAATTTGAAATTTAAACAATAATAGATTGATTTTGAGAATAAAACTGAAATGTAAATCAACAGTTTCTATTATTATTATTAATATTAGTCAGTAAATATTTAACCTGTGTGATGCCACTGAGGGCTTTGGCTCCATCGGACGACCCAACGGCTACATATGTGCCACACACCCCCACTGCAGGCCTTACTGCTGTGGGCATCAGGAAGGACATGGGTCTTTTTCCAGCCTGAACACTGTTATGCTACAGCAAAATAAAAAATTCAAAAAAATAAAAAAAACACAAAAACACATTGAATCCATCAAAATAAATGAGTTAAACAAAGATGAAGAGGATTACAGGGTTATGTGATGAGTTCTGAGTTTTATTAGGCCAGGAAAAGTCCAGAATCTGGCTGTTCAAAAGGATTCCTGAAGGAGTCACTATCCCACTGCCAAATGGTTTGTTTAGTGAGCTAAAATGAAAATAAGAATAATCCATGTTTAACAGTGACAATAAAAAACTTTGAACTGTTCCTTAAATTTTGTTAAACCCACTATTCATTCATTCATTCATTCATTCATTATAAACTTTAGCTACCTCACAACTGACACAATGTGGTCATCTGGGCCCATCACCATGACCTGAGCAGCGGTCGTACCATCCTCCAAGGTAAATGCTGAAGTGTAATGGTTTGCAGGGAATGCCAGAGTGTCGTTGATCATCTGGCGGAATAGGGAAGCCTGTGATTTACTAGAAAAGGGAAATACAAAAGATCAGAGTTTTAGAAGAATGCATTATGAATGGGGACAAATCTATGCTTGTGTGTTTGAACTCAGTTTCTAGAATGTGGAGGAACCCTTACCTTAACATTGTTGCAACAGTTTCTGAGACTGCGGCGTCATATAAAGGGTCTCCCAGCCCACTAGCCAGAGCCAATGCTATCTTCAAAGCCTGGCAGGTTATTGTCAATGTTTAAAAAAGGAAAGGAAAAAGAAGAAATACAAAATTATACTGTGTATTCTGTTTGCTGTAAGTAAGTTGTATAGTGGTGAAACAATTTTTTTAATTACCTCTGCAATCCAATGGTAGGTGCTACTCCGGGGCACCTGCTTTGTAATGTTGTAGCCTTCAAGGATATTAAGTGCAGTGATCAAGGCAACACCTGCATGAGGGGCTGGAGCAGCCATTACACGGTATCCTTCAAAACAGATTTAATCATCAGTAAAGAAAAAACTTTGTATAAAACATGCTGCAAACAACTGTTGTGTATTGACAAATGCAAAAAAAAATTATTTATTTCAGTTCTGTTTTTTTTGTACATTATAAATGTGATACAATACAAAAAAAAATTACACAACACATATACTTATATTGTATATTAAAAGCAAGACAACTAAAAATATGTGGGAAAATTATAACATGTGGGCAGTATAAACATTTAATGCATAGTGAAAAAGTTTATTGGGGTTTGTTTACTTACTGATTGTTAAAAGCACTACACATTCTGTAGTTTTTCTTAGGTGAATGATGATAC
>JARVJO010000024.1:11986769-12011793 GCA_031762555.1 Cynodonichthys magdalenae
TCTTACATTAACATTCAAGTCTTAATTCTGTGTTTGTTCCTTGTTCTCGACACACACCGAAGTGTATAAACACGCTACATTTTTCAATACAATAAGGATAATGTGAATTTAATTTGCTAGTATTAGTACATACAGTTTCCTTTTAGAGGTACGGCTATTAAATAAGTACATCCTGAAAAATGATTCAATCCGAGTTTGGTCAATATTAAACAGATTAGAGCGTTTCTGTGTCATATCTGATATTTTATCTTCTCTTACTGTAGACGTACCTTGATAGGTGCTTTCCGCTGGCTTTTCTAGGACTGTGCTGTAGTTTTGAAAGTCATCCCCTGTGAGCACACCGCCTCTTGCTTGCACCTTTTTTAAAAAAAAAAAGTCAAAATTTACATTTCAGATAAGTGAAATTGGTTTATAAATAGACTTAATAATTCATTAAGACATCTCTAATTATATTCAAAATATCCTAAAAGGAATTGTGACTAGTCAAAAATACAGTTCTTCATATCTTTAAGTTAGTTCTGACTAGTTGTAGAATACAAAATGCGATGTTCAAAATGGTATGTCCGAATACATGCAGGAATCCACTGGATTTACTCTGAAAAGCTTTATTCTCGTCTCTGACTCCAGTTTCAAGATATCTTGCTTATGTTTTGACTAGTCAAAAATCCAAATGAAGGTATCTTAAATCTATTTTTAGATATCACATTTATGAGATTCGACTAGTGCACATTCAATTGCAGATATCTTGAAAGCAAACAATGTCAGTGAAACTCAAATTCTGCTGTTTTAAACGCTGCAGCTCATGCTCCCCATGAATTAAGAAACACAATTTATTGTCTGTCATTGCAGCCTCAGAAAAATCTGCAGGCAACTATTTGGACAACTCAGTGGCAGCAGGGGAGCTTACACGCAATTTCTTAATTTAGATATCAAACAATGCAATTGTGACTAGTCTAATTACGTTTGAGATATCCTGAATTGTAATTACGGATGTGTGACCCTTCAAATGACGAATCTAGTGACATCATTTAAGATATCTTTAAAGGCACTTTGACAAGTCAGAATTCCTTTTACGATATCTGGAATTGTTCTTCTGACTAGTCAGAATGTAAATGCAGATATCTTAAATTACCATTCAGGTTAGTCAAAATGTAGTTGTTCCTAGTCAAAACTCATTCTTAGATATCTAAAATGCAATCATAAATAACAATAAGAAGTCCATTTTATGTTAAAATAGCCTGCCATACAATGACAGTCTCTAAACCAGAACTACGAGGGTTTTATGTGCCTGCACTGTTACCTCACAGAGTGGGGTGGGGAACATTCAGGAGTAACAACCAGGAACAAGATGTAGGCAGTGTTTGCATAAAACAAAACATTAACAGCTGTGGGCTGACACATAAGCCCTTTTTACACAGTGTTTAGCTGCTTTGACAGAAATAAACTAACCAAACAGAGGCAGCTTAACACCACTGTGTACTTTTAAACAGAAAGCACGAGAGTGACAACACCAATAAGAAAACCATTGAATCATATCATCTCTAAAGGTACCTCCATTATTGTTTTAAAAAACTATCTTCTTTGACACCACCATTCAGATTCTGAATGTTACAAATAAAACAGCAACCATTCCTGTCTGGAGCAGCTGAGTGAAAACGACTGTGACAACAGATGAAAAATAGTCTTTAGGATAGCTCTCTGGTGCATCTACATAATCTAATATTCATCAATACGCTTGTTAAATAAACTAATAATCAAAGTATAGCAGAAGTGGGATGTCTTCATAGCTAGTGAAATATAATTCTGAAAATTACCTTCATTTAACTCATTATTTAAGCACATTAGTCACAGTAAAAATACACTTCTCTTCAGAATAATTTAACCTTTAAAATACATCCCACTTACAAGCACAAGGAACAAATGATTTGCTCACTTGTTTTAAACTCCATGTAACTATATTTCAAACAAAACAGAATTTCTCTTTGTGTGATTATTGTTTCAATAATTGTTTTTTAAATCTAATTTTGACTCATCGAGAGTATTACATTGTTAAAGTTTGGTTTGCAAATAATATAAAAATTAAAGTGAAAGTAAAATGACACCTTGTGTTTTTCGGGGGAATTTGACTTTGCAGAATTAATGATTACTTATTTAATCAGAATAAAAACATATTTTCTTACTGAGGACACCATTTCCTGTGCCAGTTTTCCACTGTAGAACTCAGATATTCCTTTGATTGCAACAGAATCCAAAATGTTGGCTAAATCAACACGTCGGGTGAACAGTCCAGGGAGGGGGGCTTGGCCGTTGGGGAGGAACAATTCCCGAAATGCAGCTGACATGTTTTGGTCCTTAACTTTAGCCAGAGCTTCAGCTGTAGAGAAACAGGACAGGTAGATGATCAAGTTTGTATTGTTTAATTTAATAAAAGCAACAGTGAGGCCAGGAGAGTACGCTGCCGTGTTTTGTGATTAAAGATGGCTACTTGTCTCAGTCTCTGACAAAATAATTATCTATAATTACCCAAGTCATGAGTAACATTAAATCCATTTTTGGCCGCATCTGCTGCCATGGAAACCACATCCTTCCATGGTAACCTGGAAGAACAAAGAGCATCTAAAATTATCTTGGTTTAACCACATATTTTAAAAATACTGATCAAATTCCACAAAATTTTACATTAAATGACGACACACAAGGAAAACAGCTAAATCAAGGCATCCCATTTCCCTTTGTGCTAATAAGGTAGCATGAAAACATCCAGAACAGAGTAATTACAGCTCAACAGCTGGACAACAGCAAATAACCTATTCCTCAGAGAACCTCAGTAATACTTTTACATCTTACACTTATACTTACAGTATTTAAGTTTGAAGACTGTGTTTTAAATGTTGAGCATTTTCTATTCTAGACAAAACAGGGAACAATAAATAAACTGGCCTATTATGTTTAATCCTATAAGAAAATCTGAAAACAAAAAAGGCTGACAAAGTTAGTTAAAATAATACAAGGTGTCCCAGGAAACTAATATTATTTTTTAGTATACTGTAGTATATTTTGTAGTACTGCGCAAATCCTCGATCAAGTGATTTTAAACTTTAACAAAGTGTGTAAGAAAGTAACTAAGTTTAATTTAAAATTTATTTTCAGGGTGAAGAATGAGGTTGATTGGAAATTAAAATATATTTTGTGTGTTAGAATATGCTTTAATATGCTTTAACACAGTCAAACAAGTGTGGGGGGCGCATTTTTAGAGATTATTAGCATGTAAGGGGTAAAATAAAGAATATTAATAAATGAGTACCTGCCGTACAGCTGGTGCGCCTGATGCATCCCACTGAGCATGCCTGGAACTCCCACTAGCAAGCCTGACTGAAAAATTACAACATTTACGTTAGTGAGAGTTCAAAGCTGTTTCAAAGACGACATGTGGCTTTATCCAAGCAAAATAAAGAAGAACTCCTTACATTAAGATCAAGGTTTGTGAGCAGCATGTCCTCGTGGAGGGAAGATGGTGCTGTTTCTCTGAAGTCAATGACACGCGTCTCATTCTTACGGATGTCATGCACCAACATAACGCCACCACTAAACATCAACAGAGCCCATTCAAGTAAGTCGTAGCGCCTCAGTGGTAAAGCTGTTTAAACAGAGATTAATGTGATCCAACTTACCCTCCTATACCAGAGGTGTGAGGGTGGACAATTCCCAAACAAAGGGCAGCAGTGATGGCAGCATCGACACTGGACCCCTGCTTTCCCAAAACGTCAAACCCAAGAGACGTACACTGAGCTACATCTGTCACCACAGCTCCTTGGTGAAAGACCTGACACATAAAAAAAGGACAGCCTAATTGTGAAATCACTCATGTGGGAGGAGTGAGGCAAGTGGAACAACCTGTAATCTCATAATTACTGATTTAAAAGACTGAACTGTTGCAATGTTGGTCGCATAAAAGGAAATATCCATACGCCCAAACCTGCGGATCGCCAAAGTAGATCTGCATTATGAGAGCTACAGTGACCCCTGTAGCAAAGGTGAGACAGGCTGTGATCATGACTGTCAGTCCGTCTCGCTGGCAGGCGCAGTCCTCGGTAAAGGGGTCTGTGGTGGTCTCCCGTAGCGATGCAACATCTTGGCTAGCCAAGTCTGAAGCTGAGGACGGGAGACGCTGGAGGCGAGCCGACTTCAGAAACAGATCTGGATCTGAGATTTGCAGAGAGCAAATAAGGACTCAGTCTGTTATTTTACAGCTCACTCAATTAAAATATTTTAGAAAACATACATTTCAGGCTGTATCGTACTTTTTTATGGAATCAGAAAGACTACAATTGATCGTTTTTAACAGGTTCAGAATGCGGCTGCCCCATTTTTAACTTGCACAGGCAAAAGAGAGCACATCTCACCAGTTCTAGCTTCCCTTCTCTGGCTTCCGGTTCATTTCCAAATTCACTTTAAGATCCTTTTGTATGTTTTTAAATGGCTCCTTACATATCTGATCTACTGCAGCCATATGTCCTACAGCGCTGTCTTAATTCAGCAGATCAGTTGCTTAAACTCAGAGATGAAAGATCCTTTCCTGTTGAATGTCCAAAGTTGTAGAATGATCGGCCATGAAAAGTCAGGCAGTCGCCCGCTTTCTCAGTTTTGAAGTCTCATTTAAAAACATACTATTATTCCCTTGCATTTGTCTCTAAGTTGATTCTCAATCTCAATGTGTATCGGTATTATCAACATTTCTACTGTTTCTTGGTCATCACAGTTTTTAATTGTTACTATTAGTATTACTATTTGTCTTTCTTTTAGATCATTCTTTAACTTTTGTTAATCTATGCATCTTATTCTTTCCTCTATGCATCTGTTTTTTGTACAACACTTCAACATTTCAGTTGACCTTGTGCTATTTGGTGCTTTATATATATATATATATATATATATATATATATATATAAATGGTATGGTAGATAAGTAAGATGTTAATATAACAGAAAAGATTCTTATCTTCACAAACTATGCAGCGTTTGAGGGAAAAGTATTTTGCATAATGGAATCTGACACGACTGAACCCACCTGTATCCTGCTCACTCAGGACGTTGTCATCATCCTTTCGAGATTTTTGTGTGGTTTCTCCAGACATTGTATCATCCTCTGGCAGTCTGGGGAAGCTGGTGATGCTCATGTAGTCCACTGGAGAGTAGGCGCTTCCCAGCGTTGTCTCCGGATTGGCATCTTTATCCACCACACTTCCACCTGGGTACCCAGCCACACTTTCCTGAGCAGGGTTATGCATGACTAGTCTTGATCCTGCAGTCACACGGTTATCTAAAACCTTGTGATGTGATATGATGAGAGGTAACTAAGCCACGATGTCCATCTTGCTCCTTATTATTAAAGATGTTGAGCTGTCGAACAGATGATGAATATCCGGATTTGCTCTTTAAGGATGATGCTGGATCAGTCTCTAATTTCATAAAACGACTTTCCTGTTGAGATCTGGAGTTTCCCCCTTGGCATTGTGGCACATAAAAGATTACTGCAGTCGTCTGCTCTTTTTAGTTAATACTTCTGATGATGCATTTTCCTCCACCTGCAGCACAAAACAGTAAGCTATGCAGACGGACTGGTTTTACAAGAGGAATTTACTTAAGCTAACAGAAAGCTAAAAATAACGTTAGCATAAAACAAATACTGACATGCGGCGCTGTGTTAGCTCTGACTTTCTACGAGCAACAAACCGCTTTGTTACTATTAGAAAAAAAGCAGCATTATTTATTATAATACCCAAATAAACAGACAGTCACTGTGAGGGAGGAGGAGGAGGGTGGGGGGAATCCGGCTAATTTCGCGTCTTGTTTATTTATCCACCACGGCTACAAGCTAACCACATTATCAAATAACGTTTTTACGAGCCTAAATGTGTGCTAATGGTACTTACCTTTGTCGTGACGTACATGTAGTCGAATAAAAACAATCATCGACGGTGTAAGTGTGGTTTTAAATAAAGCAGGTAAGATGAGGAGACCGAGCTACTGATTCGCTCCCGACGACAGCAGCAGCTTCACTGAAGTTAGCTTCATATCAAATATCATGACGACAGGTAAGACTTGTATTCAAGACGCCTGGAATCACAGCACACGCTGTAAAAAAAAAATAAAAATAGTATATTTAGGTGTGATTACAAATAAAATTGTAAAAAAAAAATCTACTCTAAAACCGCACAGATGCTCAAGGCTCAATTTGTCACCTCAGTCCAAATAAACTTACTTAGCTAACCCTTGAAGAGCCATTCAAACCTTCCCTGTTGCTGACCAACAATAAACACACTTTAGAGAAACTCTAGTCAAGCCCATCTCGTCTTTCTTCTCCTCCAAGAACAGGTGAACTGGATGGAGTGGACAAACAGGTCAGGTGAATAGAAACAAACTTCTGTCCCTCCCTTCAAACCTCTTTGTCTTCTTGCTCTGCCACCTACTGATAACTGGGAGAAGACTTCAAATGTCTCAGGTGACACTTTACAAAAGGCTATAGATAGTTATTTGCTTTGCTTTTCTATTTACAACAAGGGATCAGTAAAAAAGAGAGCATTACATCCTAAACTTTCTGCTGTTTTGTTTTCAGTTGATTACTATTATAAAATCTTCTATTATACTCACTGGGTCTCAAGGGTTTCAAGTGTAAGAGTACAACACCCAGATTCAGACCACAAAGATTATTTACACTTGATTACCACACCCAGCTGTTTGCTTCATGAATGTTCATCACTTCTCTTTTTAGTAATTACTGTTCCAACAAGTACAAATACTACCTTTGTCAATATACTGCTACTGTGTAAAAGTGGAACTCTTACCTTTGCTGTGGTTATGTTTGCTAACTTCAAGACTTTCTTGTAGTTTTAGGTGGTCCTAATTAGATCTGATGGCTTTTCTGAATGTCTTTACATTGGCTGCTTTATTATTCTCATTATTGTCTAGTCTTTGTATCTAATCCTGGCAGTATTGAGCAATGGGTGCTTACAAACTGGATAGTAGACAATTAAAATGCAACAGTTTTTGATGCTCTTTAGGTAACTTATACTACACACAAGTGTTGAGTAGTTTGGTCCAGTGGGTCACTACTGTGTTAAAAATCTATAGTTGTGACTTTTGGGCTACTTGTGCAACAAAATGCCTGACTACCGTGACTTCTTCTGCAACTTGTAGGGCAAAAGTGGCACTAGATGCACATGCTTTATATCTGAAGCCAATTTATGGGAATGATAACTGCTAATAATTGACATTTAATGCAATGATAACATTTGAAGCAGGTGCTAGTTGTGTTACTAAGAGTGTTTGTAGAACTAGTCCATTGTAGTTGCAAGTTAATCGATGAAAATGACGTTTGATATCCACTATATTGAACAGAGTTGTAAAGTAACTAAGTACAAATACTTTGTTACTGTACTTAAGTACAAATTTTGGTTATTTGTACTTTACTTGAATAATTATTTTTCAACCTACATTTTACTTCTACTCCTTACATTTTTACACAGTTGTCTGTACTTTCTACTCCTTACATTTTTAAAAAAGGCAAGTAGTAGAAATTCATTATTCTTATTTCATTCTTGCTTGTTTGCATTCTGGCTTGTTTTTGATAGAAAAAAAAATACTATCCAGATAAATTAAGCTCCAAGTGACACAAATCATGTCACACTCCGACAGGACACTAACATTTTAATATAATGTTAAAGTCATCTCGGAAGAGAAATGTTTGTTTGGAGAGGTCACCTCCCAATAAATGTCAATATGGAAAATCTAACTGCTCATCCTTACTCAGTACTTTTACTTTTAATACTTAAGTACATTTTAATCAGAAATTTACTTTCGATACTTAAGAACAAAAAATATCAGATACTTTAAGACATTTACTCAAGTAATATTCTTAGAGGAGACTTTAACTTTTACCAGAGTAATTTTATTGTACTTTTACTCAAGTATCACTTTGTGGTACTTTATACAACACTGATATTGAATGAATTGTGTGGAGCAAATAAATAATTTCATTTTAGCCACAAAGACAGTTTGTTCCTATTTCTTTTAGTGTATGAAAAAAAATCTATAACACCCATAGTTTTATTTTAGCATCAAGGTGATTCCCAGAGAGCTATTATCTGAAAACCTGGCATGATGATCAATTGAAGGACAATGCTTTAATCAGGTATTTGCTGGAAATTTTCATTTTTTAAACATAAGACTTTCAGATACTGTTCATGTGCTGTAGAGGGGTTATTAGAGGCATGTCACCTTTTTTATCCTTTAACTATCGTAGTCAACAGAAATTATGATAGTTGACTAGTGACTTTCAAATTTGTGTTTTAGTCAAATGATAACCATTAGTCTCTAGTTGACACACTAGTCCTACTAGTTAATTAGTAGAGCTATAAACTTTCACCTAGCTAATCTAAAATACTTACTAGTTAATTAGTAAGCCTCCAAACCACCAGTATTTGACAAGTGCAACTAAATTTAGTCTCATTTGTCAACTGCTAAACTTCAAAAATGCTTTCGAGTTCACTAGTTGAAGCTTTACTGGCCTTACTGATGGTTAGACTGGTTCATCTCCTGAGTTCAGGAACATTTTCATCTCTGAATGATTTATAGGTCAGAGTTAAGTGCCTGACACACGAGAAACATTTCTCTGAATATGGCCATTTCATAGAAAAGGTTTAAAAGTTCTTCAGAAAGCCTGAAGAAATTTGAACAAGATCACAAGAACATCTTGGAAAGCAAAACATAAACAGTGGAGGAATGCAACATAAAAGCAGATTCAAATAAACCAGAATTGGAGGCGTTTTAATCCACTACTTTTTAGGTAACTATGCTAACATCCATATTTTTGCAAAGTAAACATGAAACACTATCAAAACTTTCCAAACTTCATCTCATTATCTCATCAACAACTGATCCCTGTCTTTGTAAAACTAAGATTTCCTGTGTCTTCTTATGCATCAGGAGAACATGATAAAATGATACAACAAATATTAACATACAGTAACACCAATAAGATTTGTTGTGTTGCACAAGTCTTGGAGTTTTTTTTATTTACAAGTTGTTGAGCATTTTATTATTATTTTTTTATTTAGATCCATTTTTGCAAGCATGATTTCTTGTGAAGCTCAGTTACATTCAGTGATGCTCTTTGCAGTAAGAAGAATGACACAAAATTCAGGTCTTAACCTGAGTATTTATTTGCTGTTATTGTTCAGGGATTTTATTTTAAATTATTATGACTTTTCTTTTCTGCGTGTACCTGTGTTTTCTAATTTGATGTCGGAAAACCCATTAGTTGATATTTGCATAGGTCTTTTGCCCGTCAGCGGATGCCTGTCCACTTCGACGATAGAAAATCAGAACATCACAAATAAACCATGCAGAAACAGTGAAAGGCACAATCACCATAGATATCAGATACACCAAAATGCCTTGGGTTTATATAATTCATTGTTGTGTATGGGTCAACTAACTGAAGTGGAATCTGGGTGAAATTTTAAACTGCCTAAACATCAGGGCACAACATGTAACATTTGACACATCCAAGGCATTCAGTGCCTTTTGTTGCATTGTTGAACAGCTCTTCTAAAATCTATTTGAGAAAATACAAGCATTTATAATTAAGATTTTAACTACATTTCTTTTTTTATGTCTCTTGCATTTTTTTGTCCCTCAGATCATACTAGTGGAACACTTCAGGTATCACATTTTCACAGTTTTGGATCATTTCAGTCTGAAACTTACACCTTCATCACAGCAAACCACCACGTTTCATTTTTGCATGAGGATGAGAGAACATATTATTAATAATAATAAAAAGGAACTGTGGAGTTCTCTATGATGATTTTGTTTTTTACACCTACATACATCCACCTGTGATTTTTCCTCATTACCCAATTTTTCTCACTGTACATTCTTTTCCAACATTTTTCCAAACCTGAGGCACAGTCATTTTCACAGCAAGCAACAAAAGAGTCTGAATGCCCCAACAGATTTCACTACGTGTTTATATGTGTGTGCGCTCACTGGATTTATCACCTTAGATACCCTGCACATCAGGATTTGACAAGACACATCATAATAATCTTTAAAACAAACAAACAAACAAACAAAAGAACTGGATAATATGAGTCATTTTATAATAAATTAGCACACTTTAAGTGCACATACTTTTTTTCATTCAAAGGATTACTGCCATAAAGGAAAAATTAAATAACAGGAATATAGGAAAATTTAATGTCATGCATTCTGTGATTGAAACACCCACACAACAAACAATCAGAAATAAATCCAGAGACAGTCAAACTCACCAACAATGATGTATTTAGACCATGTGGTTTTACTGCAATATCACTGGCATCCATGCAGCAAGTGCTGTGCTAAGTGGACCCTCAAGAGGGCAGTGTTTGCCTATGGCACATACATAATCTCGGGGTCTAATGGTGTTTTTATGGTGGCCATGTAACTGGCATTTAGAGCAAGCCCTTTGTGTATTTATTTAATATCAATTCTTTTATTGCCTGCTAGTTCACGACAACACAGAATTGGTTCAACAAACACTCTTACTAACAACATACTGTATTTTAGTTCTACTTTTGTCCAACTACCTGGAATAGAAGTCATACTAATCCACCATTTTGTGGCACTAATACCTCAAAACACCCAAGTAATTGTTTTCAAGACGCTCTAGGGGACCACTGGACCAAACAAACTTACAACTGTGTCAAACAAGTTACATAGTAGGCATTAAAATCATTTCATTTTCAACACAAATGATACAGATTAGTTGACCAGTTCAGACTAAAACCTGAACTAGTCGACTAGTAAACAATAAAATAGTTACTAGTTGATGCATTCTTGTCTTCATTGGTTAATTGGGGAAGTTATAGTTAACAGGTTATAGGGACAGCTGTGGAACCGGAAGGTCACCGGTTCAATCCCCCGTTCCAGCTGTCTTGGTTGTTGTGTCCTTGAGCAAGACACTTCACCCGCCTTGCCTACTGATGGTGGTCAGAGGGTCCGGTGGTGCCGGTGCATGGCCTCTGTCAGTGTGCCCCGGGGCAAATGTGGCTACAGTGTAGTTTGCCATCATCAGTATGTGAATGGGTGAACAACTATAAGTGTAAAGCGCTTTGGGGTCCAGAGGGACTTTATAAAGTGCTATAAGTTCAGTCCATTTACCATAACTAGTTCACCTAAATGCCTTGTAATTAATTTGTAAGTCTCCAAACAACCACTTTTTGACAAGATCTAAATTTGGCCCTACTTGTTAACTACTAAACTCCAAAATGCTCAGTAGTTTTACTAGTTAAAACTTGTTTGGCCTTACTAGTGAACTACTGTGCCTGAAATGTTGACAAGTGAAGCTTAAAATATTCACCAGTCAACAGGTGAGACTAAATTTGGCCTTCCTAGTTAACTAGTAACACCCAAAAGGCTCACTACACCACTAGTTTTTAGCCTTACTCATGAACTAGTTTTGTTATAAATGTGAACTAGTGAGCATTTTAGTGTATAAGAGTCAACTAGTTATACTTGTTGAATAGTACTATACGCACAATAGTGTAATACAAGTACCATGCCAAAGTTTCTGATGCTTATTAGCTAACTTGTATAACTTATGGTCCAATATTGTGTTAAAAACCCAACTAGTTGGGACATTTTGGCTAGTGTGACAAAATGGTTGACTAGCATGACTTCTGCTCCTACTAATTGGGCAACAGTGCCACTACTTGGCAAAAATGGGTTACTAGTAAAAGTGTTGGTGACCATATTAGTGCAATGCAAACTGGTGGGAAAAAAGTGTTGCTTGATGTCAACTATATCAAATAAATACACACATGGCTTGCTATAAACACTGGGGAAAAGACACCACTTTTGACCTCCTGGCCCTCGCAGTTTGAAAATGAGCACAGAGGTGAGACGTTCAGAGCAGATTCTCATACGTCCCATCGGACACAATGTTGTGGACTGGGGTCCTGAGAGACTTTGACATCTAACGGAGCATTACAAACTGTTTTTTTTATATTTACAAGAAAAATAAATGATCAACATTGTTTAGTTTAGTTTTTTTTTTCTCACCACATTTAGCTCATCAGTACACCTTCTCACACACAGGATCAAAACAAAAATCACAAAAGAAAAAAAAAAAAAAATCAACAAGCACACGGCACGCTGCTAAAACTTTGACTCACAAAATATCCGACAGTGCAAACTTACATCCATGTTCTCGAATCATTTACAAACATTTGTATACACTTGAGCACCATAATTTACTATTGTTGCTGAATACATATCAGTAAGCTAGATCTTTAAAGTGGACGTGGTGGCTAGAGCTGGATGTTTTAATAATAAAAGGGCAGGACGTTAATGGGGTGAATGTGAGGAAAATGTCCATGATGACAGTTACTGAAGGTAATGAAATGGGGATGAGATGTTTGCTCTGAGGCATTAGGGATTTAATCACTTCCCTTTTTTTCTAGCAAATATCCTCTTTTCACTATGTCTACTTGTATAAACAGATGTTTTTGGTGTTCACATGGATAGGACAAGCACAGCACACTTTGTGGTGAAACAAGATTAAAACCTGTTGGACAGATAACAGATGTGAAATATTACTGTTTTGTTATTGTTGGCTTTAAAAGCCAAATGTGTTCATCTGACCAGGAACAGTTGGATTTTATTTTTATTTTTTGTCCTTTTTGTGGAACTATCTATGCAAACCAGGCTGCAAAACAATGACATAACATAAGATGATGTAACTAAATGCTAAAACAAAATAAAGAGTTGCCGCCAATACCGTTTCACACCCTCCATTGACCCGCTACCTTGTAATCAAAAGGCAAGCCCCCCGTAACCCATTGTTGATTTTGTCATTCAAGGATGACTTTATTGACACCCAATCAGTCACGAGCTGGTGCTGAGATTACATTACACTTTCAGAAAATCATTTCTAATTTCTCAACTTCCTTTTAACATTACGTTGTTCAGCTTAATCACTTAGTTTCTTTTACTCTTTAGTCTGTTTTGCACATCCTCTCACCATCCTCTACATGCTTTTGTCCTTCACAAAGACGGAGAAGAGAAATCTCACAAGAAACAGCTTCCTTATTTCAAAACAGATTGCTTCACGTGTTCTTTCACTTTTTAAAATGAGCAAGCCAACTTGAAGAGAAAACAGCTTCCCATGATTTTCCTTTCTTCCTCTTTCCACACAGTTGAATATTTTACCTTTTTCTCAACAACACAATGAATATCAATGTTAATATAAAGCACTGAAGGTAATACGAGAAGTTTTATTTTTCTCTCTGCTGTAAATTATGGAGCCTTTACTTCTCTCTGCCTTCTGTTCCTTCAGTCAGAGTAAAAACACATCTGGCTATTTCACTTGGAGTTGATTACATTGGATTATTTCAGTGTTGTGGTGAAATCGAATAAAATTTAAACGCGCATATCTTAAGGAAGAAAAATGAATAGAAATCAAATTTTGTTGTTTCTCATGCATTATTACTACTACATACATATAAGATAATAAGTTGCTTTTTATTTATTTTTTTGGTTGTTTATTAGTTGTTTTTTTTTACTGCAATGAACAATAAAGAAGCAACGGTTAAGTTTTATACTAATCTAGGAGCGTCTGGTTCCTAATAGCGGATTGGGTTGAAAACTAGCAGGTTCAAACAAAATAAACCTGCAGGTCTGCTTTAGGTTGACAAATGTAATCGTGTTTGATTTAAGCTGCAGTACTAATGCCCCCAGAGTAAACAAAGCCTCCCCCAGATTGATGGGGAGTTTAGTGACAGATGTTACGCTTGCTGGGCTGGTGAAGGAAGGTGTTTCTAGCGTGGGCTGCATGGCGAGGAGCCTGCTCCCTCGTACGGTTTTGGCGCTGGATGTGGTTGCGGCTCAGATGGCGCCGCTCCATGCGAGCTTTGTAACGCTGGACCCTGGCCACCTGGGTGACCTTGGCCAGAGCACCAGCCTGTGTGGCAGCTCCACGGCTCACCCTGGTGGGCATGGCTGTGGGGGCGACTGGTTCAGTCCCTCTGCTGCAAGAGAAAAACAAACAAAAATTAAATAAGTGGCAGGGTTTGTTTTTTTTTTACTGTTTATGACGAAGCAGGTGAAAAAGGAACTCGTCATTTGTGAATATTTCTCACCTCATGCTGCTCGCCAAGCTGACAAGGCTTTCCTCCCCCACCACAGACAGGTTGCTGTTGGAGACCATGGACAGAATGTTCGGGGAGACGTACACAGACATGCTGGGGTGCTCTATAAGGAGGTCCTCCATTGGACTGGCCTCTGCTGTGGCTCCCTCTGCAGTGAAACAGGGGGGAGGGGTGACAAACCAACTCTCATCCATGCAGCCTCTCTCTGAGCCTGCACTACTGGTACCCCCACTGCCCCCACACTCACTCCCAGACCCTGGGGACATTGACGGGGTAGAGGAGGGCATGGACAGTCTGGCCCTTCTTGGTAGGCTCACTGGTGTAGCACCTAAGTGTGATGGGCTAAAGCTGGGACAAGACAGGGGGTCTGAAGATGCTACCGTACCCCTTCTTCGACCTTTATGTGTCCTGTGACGCTTGTGAGGTGGGCGGGAAACAGGGGCCAGGCTGTCAGTTTTTGTTTGGGAGTTTCTGTGACCTGATGGGTCGGGAAATGATTGTGCAACCAGTAGAGTTCCTGTCTCCCGCTCCACCTGCATCATGCAGTCAGATTCTTCTGAGCGCATGGCAAGGATGAGATCGGGGAGGTCAGTGGAGACATTTTATTTTGAGCCGGTGAGGGGGTGGAAATTGCAAAAATATTTTGCAAATAGGGCAGATTTTTCAAAAACCCATGCAGGACGAAGAGGGTCATTTTTGAAGGGGATCACATACGCACGCGCACACATACCAGTGTGGGGAATATGGAGGAATTTAACATAATTGGAAGAAGGGAAGAAAAAGAGGGGTAAGGAAACACAAAACATAAAGGAGTCACATTGTTAGTTGTGCTGACCCTCTATGGTTGTGATTATGTCAGAGACATAATGTTTGTCTTTTCAAGAGGCACTGTCATGTTCTCTTGTTTGGTTGGCTCCAGAACAAGTACCAAAACAAATTTTCCACACAGCAATGTCACGATCATTTCATAAAAAGAGTGGAAGATGATAATGCTTTATGCGCTTCCATCATTTGAAAGAAAACACTTTTTTGTCAGTTGTGCCACACCCAGACTGATTCTTCACCTTGTTCCTTCATCCCCACCTCTAGTCTTTCAGAACATGCTAGAAGCTATACAATTAAACTACAACCCCAATTGTTAAAAAAGTGGGAACATTGTGTGAAACATAAATAATAGTAATAACCAGAATGCAGTAATTTGCACATTTTATAAACCCACATTTTATTCACAATGGAACATCTGTAGATGTCTAGGAACTAAGGAGACTAGTTTCTGGAGTTTTTGTTGTCACATATTTGTCTAAAAGGTTTATAGCTGTTCATTCATGGGTCTACTTTGCTAGAATTTTTGTGATATGATGCATCAAATGCTTTCAGTTGGGGAGCTGAGCTGCAGGCAGGCCAGTTCAACACCTGGACTCTTCCACTACAAAGCCATGCTATTGTAATGGAAGCAGTGTGCAGTTTGTCTTGCTGAGATATACAAGGCCTTCCCTGAAAAGGATGTTGCCTAGAAGGGAACATATGTTCTAAAATTTGTATTTTTTTTTCAGTTTCCATTGAGCATATTTTTACCATTGTCCTCCCTTCACTGGCTCCCAGAATAGATTTTAAAATTCTCCTCCTGACCTATAAATGCCAAGATGGCCTTGCAACTTCATAGCTATCTGACTTACTTCAACCTTATGCTCTTTCTCAGACACTGAGGTCATCTGATCAGCTGCTGTTGATCATCCCAAAAACCAGGTTGAAGCTCATTGAAGCCCCTAAGCTTTGGAACAATCTGCCCCTAACATAAGACAGACCTATTCACTTCTCCACTTGTTGTTAAATCTCTTTCAAAAACACATCTGTTCTCACTGACTTTTAACCAAGTATGTGTTGTTTTAGTATTTTTATTGTTCAATGTTCTATATTTATTTTCTTATGCTTTTAGGTTCATTTCTTTTCATTTACTCTTATTGTTCAGCACTTTGGTAGTGACCTGTTGTTTCATAATGTACTTTATAAATAAATTTGACTTGATTTGATTGATGGCATCTTTCCAGGTGTATTAGCTGTCAATGCCTTTGGCACTTATGCACACCCCATACCATCAGAGAGGCAGGGGTTTGAACTGTGACGTAGGCTGGATATCCTTTTTAGTACAGAAGACATTGTGTCTGTGTTTCCAAAATGAATTGCAAATTTTCATTGATCTGACCACAGAACAGCTTTTTACTTTGCCTCAGTTCATTTTAAATGAACTGACATTCATAACAGAATCAGACCTGTTTTTTATTACAGCGCTGTCTGAGGGTTTAAAAAGCACAAGTAGTAATATTGACTTTCAACCTTGTCCATTGAGCACAAAAGTTTTTTTTTTTACCTTATTAGTTGAAGATGATGGAATAATTAATGTTCCAATGTTCTCCAATTGTTCCACTGTTTAGACAGTTTTTGCAGTCTGGTGAACCTCTGCCCATCTTTACTTATGGGAGATTCAGCTTCTCTAAAATGTTTTTTTTTATGCTGACCTGTTGCCAATTAATTAATTGGTTTTAAAATGCTATTCACATCCACCCCCTTACTTTTACAGAGAATGATATATGGTTTTCCTCAATGTCCCAGCAGTTTCAAATTTGGGGTTGTAATTATTGCAACAGGTTTGAGTTAAAATGAAACTCCAAGTTCTCCACTGACTCACCAGTCAGGTTGACGAGCATCCATCCTTCCTCATCGGCCTCTGTCACACATGGACCAGGTCCTTTCAGCTCAGCTGACACCTCTTCCACCTCCCCAAACAACAAGTTGCTAAGACGCTGAAACATTGCTGCTTGTTTTTGTTGATGAGTGTATTGTGTTTAACTGACAACAGAGAAAAAGAACTATAGCTGCCTTTTTATGTTAGTTGAATGCTGCTGCTCTTTGCTTGATTTTCTTGTTTCCACTTAAAGCCCTGTGTTTGATGTTGAATTAAAAATACAGGACTTAACAGGCTTCTGTAGTGCAAATGTAAGGTTTCACTTGGTTTGGAACAAAGGCCTGAAGAGAAAGAGAGAAAAAAGAATAATTAGTCACCATAAAAACAAAACGTTCTTCACTGAAAATACAGTAGATATCATATAATGACACACAGTACAGTTTTACCAACAGCTTGTTCACTGGATTAAAAAAACAAATTTAACTAGAGTTTCATTAAAATGCAAGACACAATTTAAGAATATTTTGATAAAATAAACATTTTGCATAAAATAAAAAGTTTCAGTACACTTTGCAAGGGTTAACCTAAAATTCATTACTTCAATTTCAGTTTGTTCATTACGCCACAGTTGATGCATTTATAGTTACAAAACATCAGTGGATTTTTAATGAATGCGAACTTAACATACTTAATTTTTAATCAAAATAAAAAAAAACATACATTGGTCTGCCCACATATTCATATTTATTTCATGCATAAATTAGCATAAATCTTGGAATGCTTTCACTCATACTAATGTTTGAATCACAAGATTTCAGCTGCATAAAATAAACTATATTTCGGTTTTGGTCTAAGGATGACTTGTTATATAATAATAATAATAATAATAATAATAATAATAATAATAATAATAATAATAATAATAATAATAATAATAATGCATTAACAGAGAAGTGCTAAATCATGCCCCAATAACTAGGGATATAAAAGGAGAGTGATTCATGAAAAAAATAAATGAATCAACTAGCAAAGAGCTGTTTAGACAATGACACATCTCCCTTCCCCCATTAGATTTAGATAAATGATCAGCACCATGTCAAGGCAGATGGACAGGCCAGAGAGGAGGAAGAGGAGGAGGAAGGGGTGACAGAAGGTCACAAAAAGACAATAAGCACAGTTTATGTGTTAACTTGCAAAAAACAAAGTCAGATGCAGTGTGGCAGCAGCTGCTGAGGCAAAGGACAAGTATCTGACTTACAAATGAACATGATGTAATGATGGTTTGAACAAGAATTTTACTAGGAGAACATTTAAATGTCTAAAAGGTCATGTTTTGTTTTCCTCAGCCATGAGGGATCTACTTTAAATAATTAATTTGTGCCATTAGATCTACAGTTTTAATGTTTGTTTTTAAAGCTTATGTGTTTCTCTGCAGATATCAGGAGTAGCAATGTGTTCAGATTACATTGGAGCAACAAATAGACATTTTGTGTTAAATAAATTAAAATTATGTGTTGATTCATTGTGAAATCATGGCTTGAATTACAAAATTAATGGTTAACTAAATATTTTGCCTGTGTTGTCAGAACTCTGCAGGGGAGTAAACTAAAGTGATGTGATCTTTAACACTGATATTGATTTAATGCATTACTAAACCTTCAAAAAAATGAAGTAATGGGACTGAAATAAATTGAACCAAATGCACTCAAAGACCTTTGGACTGCACTACATGAGCGCATGTTCAGCAAACCCCTGATAAAACCTTTTGTTTATCAGTCTGAGATAACCTGAACTTAAAGAGTGTAAATATAACTAATGCTAGTGTGAGTAAATAAATATGCTGATGTGACTACTGGGAACATTATTAGTTTTATGAAATTAAACTCATACATTATTACTTTTTTTTTTTTTTTTTTGCTGACCTTATTTCACAAGCTGAAAGATAAACTTAGGTTTTCTGGAATTCAAGATAAACTTGAGTCTTTCACGCTCTTCTGCAACTCCTTTGCATAAACCCTCATCCCTTTCTATCTTCAGCAGACAATGACTTGCAAATGAAGACATTTATAAGATGTGCTGCTTTAAATGGACTCTAATCAAACTTGTTGCATTACTGTATATAAGATTTTTTAAGCGTCACAAAAATACATATGTTGAATTAATTTGGTCATTGATCTAATTTAAAAATTGCTTCAACTCTATTTTCATGTATGTTACTTTTAGCTTTAGCAGGGCCTCTTACTACCTTTAGCTTTTATTAAGGCTCTTGCAATCTTTAACTAATTTGTTGCTTCTTTAAGCTTGCTAATTGTGGCGTTTTGTTACAATTAGTTTTTGTTTTGCTACTTTTATCTAGGTTTTTGCTACTTTTGCCTTTCTACTTAAGCAACTCAGTTTAAAAAAATGCAGCAGTCATTCAACACTCAGCAAACAAAACTCCCCAAAAATAATAATAATAGTAATAACAACAACAATACTAATAATAACAATAATAATAAGCTATTTAAGAAGTTAAGAATACCATAATTTAACTTGCATATTTGTTCATAAAAAATATAAATATTACAGGTGTAACAAATGAATGTATCATGAGTTAAACGTTTTCTTCCGGTGTGAAGTGGGAGGAGAGGAGGTGGTGGGCGGAGTTTCTCGAATGAAAAAAACAAGAAACCAGTGACGTAACGGTACGTCATGGACGCAGACAGAGGCTTCAGTCGTCTGTTTTGCGACCAGAGGAAGAAAAAAAAAACGAGACTTGACAGCAAAAACGACAAAACACCAGATGTTTGCTGCTGCGTGTTTAAAACCGGCGATGCTTTTCATGTTTTGGTTTGAATCCTTCGGCTCAGATTCGTCGCCGATAGGTTTGATCGCTGCCTTTATGTAGGATAAAAAAAGCGATATTTACGTCTGAAATCATAAAGGCGTACCTAATGTTACACGTAGCCTATAAAATAAAACTCCAGTTTTTAAAGGCACAGAGAGGTTGTAGTGTCTGTAGGTTAAACAGGTTACAGATGAATTATGTGTAAGCTGTGCAGCTGAAGGGTCAAAGCAATGACAGCTGAGCTTTTCACACTGGATGGGCTTCTGCTCACACAATGAAGCTCTCGGAGCATTTTTCATTTTTCTCACCGATAAAATTTTCTGAAGCAGGGCAAAACATCCGTCATCGACACATCAGCATTTTGGTGCAAAAACAGCGGCTGCTGGCGTCGCATTACAGCCAACCCGGTGTCGTCTCTCCCCCCTCACCTCCCCCACCCCGAGGATGTTTAGGACGTCGAATATAAGGCTTTTTAGGTTTGGGCCGCCGATTGTGCTCGCAAACATATCCCTAATAATAGATCATCACTGGTTATGACACACAGCAGTGAAAGACAGCACCACAATGTGGGTCACCGGCAGACAAAGCAATGTAATCCCTTCAGAACTTCATGTTCTCCTGTTTTAATTCCTGCAGACAGGCTCTCCGATGGATGTTTCATATACGGAGAAATGAATCTATAAGCAACGCGGAAGAAAACTCTGTTGGATCACAAAGACAATAAACCATGTCAGGAATAAATCTGGATTAGAAAACACACACACACTTACCTGCCTTTGAAGGATTATTCAAGTTGTAAACGAGATCTCACACACGGTAGAAACTCTTAAAGCATAGCTTTAGGTAGCCTTTATGTGAGGTAGCTAAAACACTAGTGTACAAAAATAAGGCTTTCTTCTTAGAAGAAGGGCTTCGTGTAAAAAAATTACACTGTTCATATATATATGTATATTTTCAGATCACAACATCTGCAGCTTCCTCTTCCTGCCCTCTATATAATTCTTTTCCTCTCCGCTGCAGAAATTCCTGTTTATTGCTGCCTCCAGCTGATCCGCAGATCAGAATGTAGAGCGTACAAAACAGCTGATTGTGAGATCACAGCGCTCCGAGGCCCCGCCCACTTCCCCGCCCACTCCACCCGAACCAACCAATGGGAATATTACACCCAGCAACGAACCCGAATCCTCTTGGTAACAGGATGAGCAGCGGGTAGAGGAGGGGAGGTGGGGGCGGTGAGGTTTATGAGCTGTCAGCCCAAAAGGAACCGATCCCAGATCAGCTTATAGGTTCTGGTTGTTGGAAAACACACTGTGGCCGGTGGGGAGCAAACTGACCTAGGGTCTGCTCACAGATCTGTTGACATCAGAGTCATTAAACCTGTCAGCCTGATGTTTAATAAATGAATTCAACTTTAGAAGGAAGAGAAGCTGCTGCGACAGGCCTGTTATTCTACTTCTGGAGAAAAGGTGAAGCATTAACGGAAACTACGTAAGAGTTTTATTTATTATCAAATATGTCTGTTGCATAAATAATCTTAACTGTTCTAAAAAATAAACAGACGGAATGGCCTAGTCTGGTTCCTTGAGATGCTGGTGATGTTACTTTAAATTTTATATGTAAATAGAGTCCCTTCCCTTCCCCTTTAACATCTCTCTCTTTCAGCCCAGCCTGAATGGGGAGGGCCTTAATGTTCCTTTCAGCCTTTATCAGCCAGTCAAATTGACGTTTTTTATGAATGCAGTGTCTAAGGAACCAATGAGCTTTCTATTTGTTTTTTTTTTCTTCTTATCAATCCCTGGTGGATTCTGAGAGTTTCCACAGCCATGACAAATTATGCAAAGAGTTGAGAGCTTAGATATGATTGCTTTTCCAGGTGCCCAATTATCTGATTCTGATGAAATCCATACAGCGTGATGCATTGTGCTGTGTTCTGTTTTCATCACATTCTGACTGTCAGCTGGATCTCAGTCCAACAGGATGCGTCAGTACCCTTATTTGAATGTTATAACTTGAAATAAAAAGAGTGAAGCCTGACTACAAAGAATGTTTGCACTAAATAAAGCTGAAGGGGAAGATGTTTCCACCCCTGACTTTGTGTGGATGGACTGACAGAAGAGTGGATTTTAATGAGACATTCTGAAACTAATATTTGGATGTACAACACATTACTTTTTTGAAATCGATCCATTTTAAAGTGGCGGCTGAATATAATCAAAGTTAGCCAACACAAAATCCATAACTCTGGTTCATCTGTAGATGTTGACCTAAAACTTGATGTGGTTTTCTGAGTGTGCCATCACATGGAACCGCACAAGACATTACTCTCAAGGTTCAACCATAATGTCTACAACTCTGTCATTTCTCAAAATAAGATAATCTCAATCTAAAAGGTTTATTCATTGTTTGCTTTCATGAAGCTTATTGTTTTGCATCCAGCTTATTTCTTCCTCTTAAAAAGCCAACTCCTGAAAAGCTGTTGGACAACAATTTGGAACAATGGAAAAACTAAGAAGTGATGGACTAAGGTCTTTGCTGGATTGTTTTTCAAGGATATCAGTTTAACACACCCCATCAGCTAAATGTTTGTCTACACAGTCAAGACTTTTGTATTGTAAGAATGTGAGTGGCGAAGCAAGTCTGATTAAAAACTGAAAACAGATGAACCCCACCTGTCTGGATTCCTGCTCTGTGTGTCACTCAGATTTCTTGGTACACTTCTTGATGCAGGAGTCGACACGTAAACTGCTGCTTTGCCGAGAGAGCTAAAAACAAGTTCAATGGGAGGTAAGGTTTTGGCCTAATCAGATTGCTGGGTAACTCGGGCATGCACATGCACACATAAACACAAACATAATGCAGTGATAATTACATCCTGACTCCGGTGGAACAAAAACATTTAGTGAGACATCTATCTGTTCATGTTTGTCCTCTCTGGCTTCAGAAGTCACATTGTTCTGTCACTTGTTCTGTCATGCTGGTGATTACACTTTATTATCTATCATTTAAAACAGATGCATGCCAAGACATCAGTATTTACCTAGCAATTAAAGCCTTAGCATTGCATGAAGGAATGCATATCGCCTGCCCCGTTATAACTGAATGAACTGAAGGAGGTGCTGCTTTTTTACTGTCTGCCTTTTTCCTAGTTTTCACTGAGGCTGCCTGACAGTTTTTATTTTTTTTTTGCATTTCTCTAAGCTGGTTGGTGAACTAGGTGATAGGTCACAGCAGTATTTTCCACTTCCTGCTTCAAATTTATTCCCAGCCATAGATGTGATACACAGCTCTTGTCTAACCTGCCCTGGACAATGCTAACAAAAGATAACCAATAAGTAAGGCAGATGAAAGTATTTGCAAGGAAATGTTTTACAATAGTCATAGAAAGCTGACAGGTCAGAGTTCACACTTGCCTTTGATGCAGCATGCTCTCTTTTTTTGGGGCCTCCTTGCTTCATGTAGCTGCTGGATGGTGATAAGACAAGAGATCCAGGCTGCACCTTGTTTTAAAACAACCTGTTTTAAATACTTTTTTACATCCATAAAACAAGATTCAAGCTTTTTTCAGTCCCGACTTACAATATAAATCAGTGATCTGATGTTGTTTTTGCAGCTTAAAAATCAAAGTTAACTATAAAAAAACAATTATTTTTTTAATAACATTTCTGTTCCAAAATACAAAGTGACTGCTGAATGACAAATGGTAGCTAAAAGCTAAATAGCAAAAAAAGTTGCTCAAGGTTAAGGTAAAGGGTAGCAAAATACTAGCTAAATACTAAATTTAACAAAGTTGCAGAATGATAGCTAAAAGCTAAATGGAAGCAGAAAGATATTAAACGCTAAAAGTCACATAGGAATAGTAAAATAAATATACTGAAGCAAATTTCAAATAGAACAATTTTTTCAAAGAACTTGAAGAGATCTCAATATATTTTATGAGGAACATATTCGTAAATCAATAACAGCCCCCATCTCCTGAATAAACTGTGTTGGTACCTGGATGACTTAAAAAAACACACACAAATTCTGCAGAAGTAGGTGGAAAACAATGTTAAGAATGCTGAATCAGCATTCACACAATTAACAGTGCATAAACCTGACCATCAGAAATATTAGAAACTTCAAACCAAAGTCTGAAACGGTTTCATCCGACACTGTCTGCTGTAATGTCTGTGGGTCGAGGTCCTGGATAAATGATTCCTCTCTGTGTCTCATATTGCATACAGCTTGTCTTTACTCACACCACTACAGTCCACAGATAACCTCCGGACACATAACACTGGCCTGCTGTTTCTCATTACTCAGCACAGACAGCAGGGTGGTACTTTGTCAGCAGTCTAATATTCCCACGACAAGAGCAGAACTTTTCGTCAGCTGGGAGATCCATCTGCAGACCCAGACAGAAACAAGCCTCACATCCTTTGCCTCCTCATCTTCAGTCCTCCTGAAACCCTCAGCCTATACTTCCAAAGGCCCCTAAAAGGCCTGAGCAGACAGGGTCTGGACCGGTGTCCTTGGCTGGGTGCAGAGACTGATAAACACTTCATGTATGAGGACAGTCTGTGCTCACCAGAGGGGTACAGGACTCCCCCCTCTGGAGGATATTATGAAACTTAACAAGGGGCTATTTTGAATTCCCCAGAGGATTGGGGCATCTTGGATGGAGAGAAGGCATTTCAAGCTGGGTATCAAATCATGCAAAAATTTTCCATCTTTTAATTTTTCAGTCAGGCAATTTCTTATGTTATTTAAATTAATGTGGGCACAGATGTGTCTACTGACTGAAAACAAAACATGACAGGCAGGCAAAAGAACAATAAAACATGAAGAAAAATTCTCTGCCAAAAAGACAAGTGATTGTTTTTATACAATCTAAAGCTGGAATCACTCAGACAACCTAAAATAATAATTTATAATTGTTACAAGGACATGTAGGCTAATGTAATCAGCGTGTTCAGAAACAGTACTGAACACTGAACTGGCTCAGAGGTAGACCAGGTAAAATGATGTCCTAGATTACATAATCTAGACTCAACATATTATATACCATCACCATGGTGGTTCTTATACCTGTCATAAACTGTCTGCAGAACAGTCTCTCCGCCAGGGGATGTAGCTCAGTGGTAGAGCGCATGCTTTGCATGTATGAGGCCCCGGGTTCAATCCCCGGCATCTCCAGTTCTTTTGATTTATTTTTCTTTTTACAGAACTTAGCGCTTGTGTTTGCTGTTCAACAATATTTAGGTCTGTAGGCTCTAAAAGGGAGAAACGACGTCAAACAGTAATTTTCTGAGTCATATAAAAACTGTAACAACAAGACCAGCAC